>JAQIXJ010000088.1:0-57171 GCA_034700185.1 Phthiracarus laevigatus | reverse complement strand
GCGAATTTAGAGTTAAAAATGTATTAATATTTTTCCTTTTATTACCTAACAATGTTTAACTAATAAAGAGCATTTGTGTTTCTATTAATGATACATTTGAGATTCAACAATAAAACAATATATTACCGTTATGTTAACAATAAATACGGCTATAATGCAAAAACTGGTTATTACTGATTGTTTGAGCGAATTAAATAAATAAAATCTTTTATTCCCGCTTAGTGGGTTTCAAAAACTAGTAATTTACTAAAAGAATGATCTCTCTCTCTCTCTCTCTCTCTCTCTCTCTCTCCCCGGTCTGTGTGTTGTGAAGGAAAAGTTATTCACGGAACATGGGATAGGCAGACACACGGATCAATCATCAATAATGTCAACAAAGATTGAGTGAAATAAGAAACTCAATGTTTTAATTATTATTATTGGAAAAGTGTGCGCTATCAACAAAACAAACAATTTTAAGTTTTGTAATATATATCTGCTATTGGGATATAGTCTCAAATAAGAGTTCGATTCTTTGTCATTCTAATCGAAACATATTTGAAGAAATACCACAATAAAGTATTTAAAAAATCAATATTAAACAACATACTTATACATAATGTTTTAATTGATAATTTAATTATAGTCTAAAAATTAACGGTTATGTTGATCTAATTGTTTCGATTCACAAATTTTAATTAAATAATGAAATAGTTTAGTGACACACTTTTAACTGAAAATGCAATTAAAATACCCAATCTATTTAAGAAAAACCAAAGAATAATATTGTCAATCTAAAAAATCTCAATATTATTCTTATAAATTGTTTATTTTGATTAGTTAATTATTCCAAACGATAACGCAGATAATTTTGGGACAGTAAATTACCGTATACTGGTTGTTATCATTCACATATATCACATATACATAAAATGCGCTATAATTTTTGAGATTTAAATGCTATCGTTAAAATATTTCCAACTTAGATAAACAATTTTTTATTTATATTTTGTATTCATCTTAATAAATTATAGTATTTACAGCAAACAGATAAATCAAAAATCTTAATGAAAATTTAATGGGTTTATTTGAAATATTTGCTTACAAATTGCTTTACAAAAATTAAAGTGGGAATATAAATTGTATTATAATCAAGATTTGGAAATAAAATTTATTGATTACGTTATTTTATGAGTAGCTTATAAAGTGTGTCTAAACCATAGTTGCCAAAGGTTTGTAGTGCCAGGGTGGGGTCAGATCCTGAAAATCTTTATTTATAGGGGGAGTCGAAAACTCATCGGATTTGAATCACAATTTTTTTTGTCTTAGACCAAAATGTTTTATCAGCGAAAAATAGCACATTTTTAATATACTATCACTTTTTCGTAGAAAGGGGAGGTCAATTTTTTCTAGAATTCTTGTGGTACAACCCTGGGCAAGCACACCCTTGGGTAACTATGGTCTAAACTCTAAGTACAACTTGACGTCACTTTTCACTTCAGCGTAATAAAGGGTTTTATTTTTAGACAACTGATTAAATCAAATTCAACTGTACAAAAATATTGGCAATATTAAAAAAGTGATGAATCCGCCGATTATGAGAAACTTTTAATATGATTTACACAAAATTACAGTTATTTAATAGTTTTTCCATTCAAATGACCCGTTTTACAAATATTTCGAATATTTTTAAAAATTATTGCCATTGAATAATACAAAATAATATTAATATTTTTATTCCTAGCTATAAATTTTCCAAACATTATTTTTTGAATAACAATTTTCGTACGCGAGTTTAATATGAAGATTGGAAAATACTTTGATCGCAGTTATGGCTAATATAAAATCGTTTTTAACTGATCATACATCACAAGAACCAGAGCACCACCAGTGCCCCTATAAATGTTAGAAAGACCTCCTTTGTAGAAACCTTTGTACGTTTCATCTCGGTATATCTTCGCGCAACAATCAATCGCCGATTTGTATTTTCTCTGCTCTATTGTCAGTCCCGATTGTAACATCATTCGCCTGCGAACAGTGTCCAAAGGATAAGCGATCATACCCGACAAAGTAGCTGTTGTTTGAGCAATAATCAACATTATTATAATGTGAGGCTTACTTGTGTCCGAACAAAGTGCGCCTTTACTTGTATCGTAAAAACCGAAATACGCGGCGCGATAAACGCTCATACATAAAACCGATGCATTGAATCCGCGATAAAGTCCAGCTATTCCGTCGGACTTGAATATTTTTGCGATACAGTTTGTCAAACCTGTAAATTGTCGATCGCCAACATTTTTCCCGACATCTGCCGTTAGTCTTGTGCGCGCAAACTCTAGCGGGTAAGTGATGCACAAAGAAGTAGCGCCTGCAGCGCCACCTGATACTAGATTTCCAGACAAATAACTCCAAAATTGAGTGCCGTTTTGGCTCAGATTTCGTGCAATAAGATCCTGATACATGTCTTTAAATGCAAAATTAAGCGCTTGTTCGGGAACATAGCGGATAACGTTGACTAAGTTTCCTCTGTAGAAAGACCGAAATCCTTGCTCTTTCTGGATTCGTCTAAACGCGTCGATAATTCCTTTATACCGAAGTTCTCTCGTAATTTGTGTAGAATCGTGCTGTACTTGTAGCAAAATCTTAACTCTTTCTAAAGGCGCGACCGCTGTCTTTGATACGCCCGCAGATATACCTCCAGCGAAAAAATTCTTTAGAAATGAATCGGTTTCACGTATATTAGACATATTTTAAAATGAAAGCTATTTTTAAAATAATTAAGCGTAATAAAATGTTTCGAGATGTTGTATACACTCTTGCATTGGTCTGTATGACCAAATGGGATGTGAAAACTTTTACTATACGGATAATCACGAATTTTGTTTTTAACTCTATGTTTTTTATTTCAAAAATGATTTATAAAATCAAGAGCATATTTAAATAATAATGCTTTTTATTGATGAATCAATGAGATAATTATAGTATAATTAGTATTCTCTTGTTGTTAGCAATAAATTTTTCAGTCCCCTAATCTTAATGTGAAGATATAAATAATTAATTTTAGAGATGTAAACAATTTATATTTCTTACATAATAGTTTAAAGTGTTGTGAATGTATTTTAAATGATTATAATCGTAGCCAAAATAAGAATTAAATGAATCGTTAAATTATTTAATTGAATGAATGAATTTACTTTAAGGATGGGAAATTTACGTGAAAATCATTTTGAAGCTTTAATTTACGGTACGTAATTTTACGTAAATTGACGTAAATATCTTTAAAATTCTGTAAATAAATTTTTAAACAAAATTCATTAAGTTGATTGCTGATATACAGTATATTAAATTAGTATATTCTAATAATATAATCAAAAAGTTGTTGAATTAGGGTTATTGAATTTTCATGAATATTTAAAAATTATCGGTTAGTATTCAAAAATCCTAATTGTCCATTGTAACTATTACTTGCATTGGAATTAATTTATGCATTTTACAGTAATATTGGTTTTTTGTTTTTATTTTAATAATTTTTAAAGTTACTCTACGATTCCTACTTAATTTTAAAAAATTTTAGCTTAAAAAAATCCCTATTAACTGAAAAGAATTTTACGCTTAAAAAAGATTTTGACTCTAGTCATTATAAAAATGTGTAAAATTACGTTATGTAATTTTACGTCATTATGCTTTGCCCATCCTTAATAATTGATATTACAGACATCCATAATATTGCAATGTCTACCATTAGAATCAAATCAAAATCCAACAATTAAATATTGGTAAGTATTAGTATAGCATTAGTAGCAGCAGTAAAAAACTTATGAATACGCAATAATAACTTTCAGCGTGTCGTATTCAAACTTAAACCACATCAAAAATACACACGAAAATGAGTTGAATTCACTCAATATGAGCGATTGATCATTAAATTAGATATACTATAAAATAGTTCAAATACAAATTTTTCGGGATATAATAAGTTTATTAAATTAACAAAAAAATCGTAATGACAATAGTATATTATGCCACAGTTAAAGCCGCTTTCCTTTTATTATAGACAATAATTATTAAAACGACGAGAGCGGCACCCAATAGTATCATTACTATGCCAATACCAGCACCAGCACCACTACTATATAAAGTGGGTTCACTTTGTTTCGGATCATTTGCCAGTTTTAGCGCGAAACTTATCTGATCCCTAAAATAGATTGAGCATTGAGGATCACCGGTATATAGAATTAAGTTATTTTGATCGTTAGTGGGCGACAGCACGCAACTCGTTTGAAACGCTTTTTTCGGGTCATTAGACGAGCAAAACGTGAAACCCAGACACTGGCGAAGCGATTGAGATTCGGAGCAGTCGCGAGCGCATTGCTCTACCGATACGCCTAAAGTAATTTAATGAAAAGTTTGTCAGAAAGAAGTTGTATCGCATTTTCATGCCATACCAGTCACAGTGATTCGCAATTTATTCGTATTATCCGCGTATTTAATACTATTGCGCACGTTATAGTCAGACGCGTAATTTCGCGAATAATGTCCGCAATTAGTAGAGTTGTCAAACTTCAGTTGTAATGTCTCGGTTATGGGTTGCGCTGTGTCTAAATAATGGGTGGAGTGAAGGAAACAGTTATATTGTAACGGCGTTTGTCCATATGTGGCACAATTGTCGAACGATCGGCACTTAAAACTTGTCTCGTTATAGCACTTTATGGCGCATTCCTCGCTGTTTTTAACCAGTAACTGTTTGGACGCGAACTTCGGTGTAGTCAGCGATTGCAGTTCGCCGTAACGCGTATAATCGCGTAAGTATTGCCCTAATAAGTACAAAATAAGTAGACAATACCAGTACTGTATTATCAAACATTTTTGATTACAAATTTCTAACATACTGTATAGTATAGCGCAATCTGATCTCTGCACGTATGTTTGAGTATTGGCCGTTGCGTTTAACTGTTCGAAATACATTGTTGAGAGTATGCATTCGTTATCTTTGGTGCAAAACGAGAACGAGTGGCACGTATTGTTTCCATCGTTTTCGCACTTTTCCTGGCACTGTCGATACCCATTAGCGGGCACTAAACTCAATCGTTTATCGTTGTTTACGATCACGTAATGCGTAAGCGGTTTCATGTCATACCGTTCATTGGCAGCTAAAGTTTAATTCCAATTAGAGTAAGAAAGGGAATTTAAAAATTTATTAAAGCCATTTCTAACCAGGATTTAGGTCATTCCTATCCATTCTTCCGTAATAACCAAAATTAAATCCACTTTTAAATTGAACGCCGGTTAATGGTATTGTCTATTGGAAAGTCGGATAAAGTTTCACTTTAGTAACTCTAGTAATAGTTTTTACAATTTACGGTAAAATTATAAAAGTCATAAATTTTAATCATATTGACTACAATAACTAAATTTTTTTAACTTAATAGATTTACACGGTAGAGTAAACGTTCGTGCATTTTTACTATTTATATATAAAAATTATTGATTCAAAAAATAAGTAAAAATTTCAAAACTGAAAATTTTATATTGTAGGGAAAAACCTACCAAACGAAATAATAATTATCTTATGAATGTTTTTACCTCTAGAAGTCCACTCGCATTTGCTACGTAGACATTGAACGTAAATGATAACACCGGTTGTTCTTGCCTATCAATCGGGTGTAGAACTTTATTTTGGATAAGATTGATTAAATTGTTGAGCGTTCGCTTTGGATTCGCGGTTGTTTCTGAACAAAAAAAATAACATTAGAGTCAAAATTGAATAGAAATTTATCAAATTATTGCCAACATTCATTTATATTCGTAAGTAAAAAACATAGAACACTAGCTGTTAAAAAATCTAAACTATAAATTAATGTCGCGTATAAAGATGTCTCACTTTTATATGTGGTACAATTAGTAGCTGCAACCAAAGCTGGCTGATCGTACTGAGAACCGCCAAGAATGCACATAAAATCGTCGCACAGCGAGAAATAGTTACAGTACTGGCCCTCATCCAGACATGGACCCGCGCATTGTTGATAATTATTAACTAACGACTGTTCGCCAATATCTCTGATTCGTTGGTTTATTGATATTGGATAAAAGTCGTCTAACAAAAAGTTAATTTTTAAAATTGTTTCGATTAATACCGATATATTTCGATAAATTTAAAAATTACATGAAAACGGCGGTCTTTCGAGCAATAATGCGGAAATATAAAGCGTGTTATCGTCCCAACCGGTTAACGTGACCGGTATCCGTGTCGGATGTATACGCATATCAGGGGCGGTGTACATGTAATTCAAGAAGTTGCGAATAATCGCGTCCGACTGTTGAAACAGTTTTAAATATTGTCGCGGCGTGACTGCGAAAAATATTGCAATGATTACCTTCTATATTTTATTGGGCTTTGATTTTTGTTTTCTTACTCGGTATACCGATTTGAAACCATTTCGACTGACCCTGCGTTAGGTAACAGCTTTTGATGTTAAACACTTTCTGTTTGATTAGCGGCCAGATTTCGATTATGTCGATTTTGACCGTGAATTCATTTACGTTAATAGTCGCTGACCAAACCTTACGTAAAATAATTTTTATAGAAACATTACAATATTAGTTTTATTGGAAAAAATGGTAATACTATGGTGCCGTTTTGGAATGGGCTTAGAATGGAAATTCCGATTTTTATCAGCATATCGTTCAGCAAAACATTGCCAGAATAGTTATTCTATAATTGAAAATAAAACGTTTGATAATTAGTTCAAATATATTACAATTGGAAATTAACTTTTAATAGAATAGATACTAAGTTATAAATAATTGGGCGGTGTTCTAATACCTTCATGTAATAATGCGTGAACACAACACTGGGGCTAATCATTGTATTATTTCCGAAACCGATTTTCATATTGTCTACTCTCCTTTCAAACACAATCGTTGGAATTCCTCGCTCAAGAAACTTAATAATTAAAAGGAAAATTGAGTCAAAATAAGTTAAAATTTTTGAGCAAATCATATTATTTTACTTCTCCCATATAAACAAATCCATCGTTTTGCAATAAATACGGTGTATTGACCGGAATTCTGACTCCACTTTTAAAATTAATACTAACAGTGAAGTCGTTTTCTTTTTTCTGCGATATAGCGCAGCCACCACTGATATCATCGATCATATACATTATACCCGATCCATGGTCCCAAACTATTTTAGATGGTAAGCCTAATGCAGTCAAACCTAATAATAGATGGAAAAAATTTCGCTTTTTAAATAAATGTTAGTTTTTTGTTTAAAATAGTGGTGGCGATAGTCTTAGTCTTAGTTTCAACAGCATATATCTTCTTAATAAATAAAAAATTAGTTCTGAGTTATGTATTTTTTAGTTTTAGTTGATGTAAAATACTTATTTCAAAGTACAAGATTACAATTTAAATATGATTATACATAATTAAATAATGAAGGAACTTAAAGTGTTGTGCATTATAACTCATTATTGTATAACACTTTGAAACATTAGCCGAATAGCCCTTATCATTAGGCTGCACTGATAAAACTTATTGTTGATTTATCAGTAAAAATATCATTTGTTTGTGAAACAATAACTATGAATACCTTGGAAAGATCCATCATAAGAAGAGTTATGTCGAGTATCGATAATAACCTCGTCATAATAGTAACCACCGTTTTTATAATCATGTACGGCTTCGCTGTGCTGGGCATTATTTGTGGCCGTATAGTTAACAAAACCCTTAACATTATTAAACCCTGTATACTCCCAGGCAGTCATATTTGACACGTCATCGTACGTCAGTCTTCCGTTGTCGATTAAGTTGGATGGATTGTAATCATTACCGATTCGAACCCAACCGGGTTGCATAATCACTTCCAGCTTCATATCATAGCTAACTTCTTTCCTGATTGACGGCGCAACCGGTGCTTTAGTGATAGCATTCGGATTACGTCCGCAACCGAGACCTAATGGTACCTGTTAATATAAAACAAGTTTAGTAAAAGTTATTAATTTAGTAAATTTTGCTATTTTTTAAATGTTATGCGCAATGATATCTAAAGAGTGCTGTAAGCACTGCTATAAGCTTCAAGAAACCCCATTTCATACCACTATTTATATTAGTATTATCGATATTTGTCTATAGCGTACACCAAAAATTCAAATTAATTAATACCATATAAATTGACATTTAAATACAGCGTATTGGTGAAATGATAGGAAAATGAACCGTAAGTAACTCACGCTTATTGTTTTTTTGTTGTGAATTGTGTAAGGCGTGAATTGTGCGACTTCGTATATTTTGCTCGCTACCCAACCGTTGGACGTCATATTTCCCACACCAACCCAAACTGGAAACGCTATATTCTGGAAACCATAGGGATTTGGCGAACTTGGTTCTATATTTAAGCAAATGTGGTACAATACAGTGATTAGAAAATTTAATGGTTATATCCTGTTGAGCGTAATTCTTTACCAGTAAATACCCATCCCATTGTGGCCGGTATTGAATTCCATAAGTTTCCGTTAAAATACCTTTTATCAGTGCCTCCCAACTTCTGAACAAATCTCTAGATTTTAAAATATATAAAAGAAGTGTTAAACAAGCAAATAATTATTTTCAATGAAAGAAAATATATACCACAAGATCGCTTCTATTCGATAGAAGATACAGCAAACGAAACAGCGAAGAAGGCCCTAATATTGTGCGGTCGTTTATTGTGAAGTTTTGAGTCCAGTAATCGTCCATAAATTTTTTTAAAAAATCCGGTTTTTGGGCAATATTGCCACGAATGCATTTACCCATCGTTAGGTAAAAAGTCTCGTTATTGATGGCGTCATAGATAAAAGTGCCATTAACGTCATGCGATGGAGCTATATCTAGCCTTCCTCTTCTGTTTTCGATGTCATAATATTCTGTCAGTGAATATGAAGTTCCCTACAGAAATATTAAAGTGTATTTTAATTTTCGCTTGTATTCAATGAGATGTTGTAATTTACATTTGCGACACCGTTTCCCGTATAATTAACAATGTCATTGATCTCCCAAACAATTTTATAACCAACTGTTTTATTACCGCTTTTCTTTAATATATCGAAAATATTTGGTATTTCCGGATCTTGGCCTAAGTTTTAAAAAAATAAATTTAAAAATCATGTTAAACATTGGTTGAACAGATGCGAAGATAAAATAGTTTTGCAAAGTGGGCTGACATGACATTTTTAAAATTATTTAATTTTTTAAAAATTTAACATCCCTTTTTTAAGAGAACAGAAAACTTAATTATTTATTTTTTCCGAATGAAACGGTAAAGTCAAAACCAAATCATCGTTGCACTGTTCAACTCATCGTTTTCTAGAAAACGTTTTCTCCTCACACAGCACTTGAAGCGAACAAATTAAAGAAATAAATACTAAGACGTACGCACAATACAATCGAATCATCTTATATTATTCGTGTTAACCTAATACTAATGCCAAATATTAGTTGAAAAGTTAGCAGTTAGCGAAATGACATAGAAATAATGAATTTTGTGATAACACCCACTTTTATTATAATCTGTTGTACTCATTTATATGATAAATTCTAAAAACACAATTAATTTGATGGCCAATTAATATTATCAAAACTGATCTTCAATCGCACATTATTTGTTTTAAACTAATGATTTAAAAAAAGATAAATTTGTTTTTTACAATAATAATCACTTTGTTTGATACGATTTAAGGCAACCAATATACCAGCTTTGTATCGATGAGTTTGGTTCCGTTTTTCCTGCAATTTTCATCCCAACAATTTAGATTTAATTTAAAATCGTTAAAATTCAGATTATCACAAGAAAATGTTAATTATTTATTGTTTTAAAAAATTTACCAATATTAATAATACGGAAACATAAAAAACATTCATTCTTTGATAACTACATTATTTAAATTTTCTTTGTAAAACTAGACCAAAAACCATTACAGTGAGTTAAAAGTCGTTACCTTTCCATTACTGATAAAAATTAATATTGTCAATCAAATTATGGTACCATTACCGGAGCTAATCTCAAGTTTCACTACCATTCCAAGGTAATGGAACAAAATTTTCTAACATTAATGCTCATGTCATTACAAGAAACTCAATCAATCATCTTAGATGATTGTATAATCGATGATAATGGAATGCTAGCTAAATCTTATTAAATTGATAATATTATCTTTAAAACTACACTATATTAACTAAAATAAATGTAAATTAATTTAAATACTATTTTATTAAATCTGACGTTTAACACGTTTAAATATTTCGAAGCATTTTCGCTTATCATGTAAAAATTCAAACTGTTTGCTTTTTATATATATTTAAGTTATTTGAAGATTTATTTGCTGTTTGCTTTTTATTGACAGATTTCGCTGTTTGGTGGGCTTAGATAATTCACGAACCATACAGCAACACTTTTCTAATGGCTGTGCAAACTCATAGCTACATCTATTGTTTAAAACTATAACAAAAAATAAAAAAGTTTTGTGACTAATATTTCTTATTTTAAATATGTCCCCTTTGAACTAACATGTAACCAAAATGATGTGGAATGATGTTTGATTATGAGTATTTGCGCGTATGAATAATCATGTTTTTTATTTCGTTTTAATAAAATAACGAAAAAAATTGTTTTTAAAATGTAGTAACAAGCAGTTCTAACGCATATAAACTTGTTGAGTAAATCGAATTTCGAGTCCAGGTCCGATAAAATTTTGAACTTTTATATTAGAATAGGCTGGATTTGTGGTAACTTGGCTTGAAATTGGATCAACTAAATATTCAAACATGTTTTTATGCATTGTTCATAAAATATGGTTAAAATATAGTTTTGCATATGTTTTGTTTTTATATTACTGTAATTATTATTTAATTTTCGACGACAATACGGTTGTTGATTGTTGACCATTCTCTTTTAATTAATGCTTTTCTATGAGTTTTTTTCGTATTCTATACATAACTTAAAGGTTGACAATTTAAAAAGTTTGTAATGTCAAACAATTAGTAAGTATTGAATACCAATAAAAAACTAAAATCGAAACAATGTAAGAAACACAATGTAATGGACACTAACCCTAAGATTGTTGCACTGTAGAGAGAAGTTAAAGTGATCAACAAAGTATCAAAGTTGGCAACTTTCAATAATACTTTTACTTACCGTACATAGAATTTTTAGCTCATTTTCTCTCAGAGAAGTCGAACTTAATATTTTAATATCGTCTGTCCGTTTATATGCACGTATGGAATTTAGCTTAATGTTTGAATAAAAAATGTGTTTTACAGTAACTTAATAAACTGTTTAACAAATCGATACGATCAATATTTAATAATGTCTACTATAAAAGTGTGATTTTCTTGTTTTAGTTCTATTTTTTATAAATATTTAATTCAATTAGTAGCACAAATTTCTATTTTTGTGAAGTAATTAATGGAATTATTATTACATGTTTTAGTACATTAAGAGCTGCTTTTGTTTACTTATAGTTACGTTAAGTTATAGGGAAACATAATTATTGTTACGATAACTAACAGCTAACTGGTAAATGTAGTATTTATAAGTAGTGCATACATACGCACACCAATGACACTGAAAATGTATTGATGGCACACAATGTCAACATAACACAACCATTGCGGAAATGTAGCGAACAAAGGCCAGTGTTATCAGTAGCGAAAGGGTTAAGCAGAGTACCTCATCCAGACCTTGAACTAATACTCGTGGCCGTGAAAAAGCTTCATCGACCTTGTTTTGGCGAATCCGTATGCTTTCTGACACACATAAGCTTATATTCGCTATGCTTTCAATGCTGGCAAATGCGTCGTATCAAACACTACTAAACCAAATAACGTATTTCATTATATATATCTAAACTAACCGTAATTTTTGTTTCGGTAAACGTGTTGCTAACCAATCAGCACGTGATTATTATTGTGTCATTTATTAGTTTGTGGTGTGTTTACTAACAATATTTTAATTCGTTGTTTAAACCATGTACTGATTGATACTGATTTTCATTCATCGTATTTTATAATTATTACATTTTCATGCTTTGTTTGAGTACATTTTAAAAAAAAAAAGATCACTAAACTCGTAAACTGAACGATAATCAAACGATAATTTGTGCCCAAAAATCGTTATCTCAAATTCACGTGAGAGTGATATTACACAGTTTATACAGTTTATGATATCACTTGATTGCACACTTTTATAATTAAATATCGTTGCATTAAATATGCTTAATCACCGCAATTGATTTTTTGCTATAATATTTAACAATTTAAATGTGCCTCAAATATACATTAAACAATGATTAAGTTAATTGTGTGTACAATGATAGGCGTTTTACCGGTGTTTAAGTTAACGAATGGTTTATCGCAAACCGCAATCGCATCGCATATGTTTAATACGAGTGATATACGAGACATTGGCCAACATCTGAGCAGAACATTGCCGCCATTCGAGTGCCAGGAATCGGTGATTCGTTTCAGTAATTTTTTGTCAAAATTTATCGATTGCATACTCCTGAATGTGTATCCGTTTCACGTGTGCACGCAATGCTGCACCAGTTATAACTTTCTATACGATTCGTACAAAGATCTAACGAACAAAACGCGCAGCAAATGTACCGATAGTTTCCTGAACGGCGACAAAGTTGCCACTATTCGTAACTTCTATGGTAATAGCGTATCGGAGTGGACCAAAGGAAACTGCAAAAGTAATATTATCAAACGAAACTTGATTTAACAAATATTTTTGTTGCCAATGAATTTGTTTTGGAATTTGTTTTGCCTATAGATTGTTATACGAGACAGGATCCTAATGAATATTATGAATTAAATAACGATACGTTGACGTATTTTTATACCGAACAGATATATCTATTATGCGTACGGAACGCGTCGTATCAAAACGATACCAACAATTCGACGATATGTGAGACGTGTCTTATCAATTATAATTCGCTCAATGATTATTACGAATCGATTCTATTGAAATACGATGGTTTTGTGTGCTACGATATTGTCGATTCGGTAATGCATATGAATTTTCTAAAATCACTAATGTCTTAGCCTAACAAATTTTATTTAATTTCGTGTGTTAAAAGTTATGGAACCTTTCGTACTAATATTACCATATGTTTATCTCATACGCAGATGAAAGATATACGTTCGCAATGGAACGTAGAATTAAATTGTCCGCTCGACGAGAGTGCGAGCGGAAACGTATTTGGATTTTTAGTTATTGTCGCTCTTTTGCCATTTATTTTCTATGGAGTCGCGAGATGTCTCTGTGCCGTAAAACATAACACTATAATGAGGCGTAAGATTTTTGCAAAATAATTTTCAATTGTATTTATGTTATTTTAAAATGTTTTATATTACGTTAGAAAAACGAATAAATGAATTTTATGAATCGGATAGCGAACGGATGCCACTCGTTCGTGCGTAACTAGAAATTTAATTGAAACCATACAGCATTCATGTGGATATTGTATTTATAAGTTATATCTAAAAAAATTGCGAGATAATGCTTGTTGAAGATTTGAAGATTTAATATAGCAGTTGGAATGTAATCGAACTGCGAATTTGCCATATTTCTCTACTTTGACCATAATCTTCTTGGCCAAGATTTCGTGACAAGAAAACTGAAAGCTATACGACTATTATAAATACAGTATACCAAAAATTATTAACTTAATTAATGTTATTACACATCGATTTTTGAAATTTTAAATAAAATTATATTATTTTGTTATTAAAAAACATTTGTATAGTGGCAGAAGTAATAAAAACAGCACGTGGCTAATAATTTGTATTAGTTGGCGAAATTGTTGTGATGTCTGTTCAACCGAATAATTTGATTTTTATATAAGATTTTAAAAACAATCGAACTTATGGATTTGAACGTACTTGTCGGTCTATTTGTTAGCAAACCCTGTACATGTCATCATATGCTTAAACGCAATTTATAAACAAATAAAAAATGAGCTCTTTATTAATGTCCGTTCTTATTATTTATTGGTTTTATCATAGAATTGCTCAATAAGAATCATTGAAAATTAGGTTTTTAATCAAATTCACTCTTTAATTAACTCATCGAATCTACCGATCGATAAAAATTTTATTGTTTAAGAGGTAATAATTGTATTACAATAATAATTTAAATTACGATCATAATGTAAACCTTGAAATTCGTGTTAATTTGTATAGAGGCGGAACTCCTATTACCCTCTTTTCATTAACTCTTTTTAACTCACATTTAAAGAATAAAGTAGAGCTTATGGATTTGACCATATCTTTCCATCCTTCCGTCCGTGTGTATGTTCACAGTCTTATATTAATAAATGGTATTTTAATTTTGTCATCTTGGCTTAAAAGCTAATATATTTGCGCGATAAGTATGCATTAAGCTATTAAAAGTGAGCTCTTTGTGAATGTTTTTGTTTGATACTTGCTTTAAGATAAACACAAAATGATTTACAGGGTTTAAACTTTAAAATGAGACCTTTCTAAAATAAGTTGAGACTCAAAACCAGTTTTGGGTTCATTTCTAAAATAAGATAAATTTTGTCTAGAATGAGTTGAGACGTGTGTGTTTGTAGCGCTAATAAAAATAGTCTTAACTTATTCTAGAAAAATCTCAACTTATTTTAAAAATGAAATGAAAGAAATACATTTTTTAAGTTTAATCATAAACAAATAATTTAATTATAATTCCATAATGACGCTTATAAAAAACACTAGAAATTATGCCCGGCAGATGCCACAGGAATATTGACCCGATTTATACAATTTAGCCTGAAAATTATCCTTAAAAACAGCAAATTAGCTACAGATTCCACTAAAATTTTGACCCTTATTTTGGCAGTTTTCGCCGAATTTTGAACATTTTGACCATTTTGAATCAGACAAATAACCCAAATCCATAAATTGCATTTTTCAGTTAGATAAATAATTGTGTTGTGGATACATCGTTTTTTTGGATCATCAAATTGCCAAACTCTGTTGATATCAATAACTAGATAAACAAAAATTGTTTATAAAGTTGATGAAAGTTTAAAAGAAATTTAGAAATAATACCAAAGAATTAAGCGAAACATTAGTTTAAAAGTTTAACACAGTGGTTACTTTTAATTCAATTTACAGTTATATAAATAATTGTTTAGCCAAATAGTATAATATGAAATAAATCTAAAACAATTAAAACAATTAATAAAAAGCTTTAAGAGCGTTTATATTAAAACATTTTTTCAAGCCTAAACAGTTTCGGTGGTACTTTCACCGCATTGTTCCTTATTTTCGAGCAACTTAACCATTTGAAGCCAATCTTCATTACTTAAATTGGCTGAATGTATTTTGATATAATTAATCACATACTCTTCCAATTGCAAAGCATTGTACTGTTGCGCAAACATAAGCCAATCGATGGCATTGTCAATATTAACCAGTTTGCTTAACTCAAATTCGCACTTCACTTGCAAATCATCGAGTTTGAAACGCGAAACAGCTATAAACAATGATTTTTCCATCGACGGTAACAATTCACAGTCACCCGTGTAAATATTACGTATTAGAAGATCGAACACTTGACTTTCTATATTCGATATGCGAATTTCAGTTATATTGTTCGGCAGTAGTCTTGAGAATAGCTCGTCAAATGCGAGTGATTTATAGGCCAGAATTGTAACTGCGGCCACACTTGTTTGGTTATCGTCAAATCGGAACACAGTTTTCCCGTATTTCATTGAACTAATAATTAAGTTAGCGCTCTCTTGACCAAAATCACACATTGGAAAGTCAAACTCGTACGTACTATTACCACCGATATTTGATGTTCCCGTCAATGTTTGCATTTCGAAACGGATTCGCAACGTGTCGTCCGCTATGTTGTAGAGGTTGTTGATTGGATCTATTAAAACGCTGTTATTTAGAAAATTGGGTATTTGATAGTATGACGTTAAACTAATAGGATCTGAAATCTCATAAGCGGGATGAATATTTCCGTCCAATTGTACCAGAGATATGCGAAACTTAACCGTATTCGAGCCGCTCGTTCGCCTATAAATTCGGAAATAATACCACGTTGTGGTATAGTAATAAAAGTTTAAATACCAGAGCACACTCGGCAATTTAGGTACGGAAAAGTCAGGTGTAATGTGACTGCCGAATTTGATGAACGAAAAGTTTCTTAACGTCCAGTTCATAGAGAATGATGTAATGTTAGAGACCGTTTCGGATCTCTGATTAACTTTAATATTTTCCCAATTATATTCGTAGCCAGTAATACATAGTTGAGAGTCAATATATAATACGATAAGAAAGTAAAAACCTAATCTTAACATTTTATTTTTAATGAATCTCTAATACTGTGAAAACTTTCAAGACATGATAAAGTGGAATTTTTATCGAGCTGCTTATATACGAATAATTTTTCATTTTATTCCGCAAAGAAAACTATTATCTTTATTTGATTTCAAGTTGAGTTGAGTATATTAAAATTTATTTACAACAATGCTGATTATGATTGAAACTTTATGCTCATTCACAACTCATTACATCTGGTTTTCTTTAATTTATTGTTATTACAAAATAAAAATGATAAAGTATTGTAGTCAAGCATTGTAAAAATGATTTAATAGTATCTATAATAAAAAACATTTAAGATGCCCAAAAATTTATTTTTATTATGTGAGTTTTTAAAAAATTATATTTTTAAATTTGAAAAACGATGGGTGTTAGTGTTTATTTTAAGTTATGCTTACGAGTTAAAACAAACGTGTAATAATTTCTAGACTTAAATAAAATTATTCTGAGTCATTGTTTATTACTGTTAATTGTTCACCTGATAATATAGGATTTATATGCTTTATCTTTGGTCAAATAATTTTACATAATAAAATGTTCCATGAAATGCAAGCTTATTTCATCAAATAATTTATAACGAACGTAAATAATCTCAAATATGTAAAAGCCGAACGTTCATAAAAATTTGAAACACACCATAAAGTTATAAAAGTTTTATTATCGAAAATTCTTTTAAAACACGAATCTCATATACTAATTATATATTTATTATCAAACTATAACTTATAGTGCGAAAGAACACATTACTAAATCTTTAAATTAAATTATTTGATTCAATATCAAAATTCAAAAACTATTTAAAACTGTTTTAATCAAGTCTTATTAGTTTGAAAATGAATAATAAAATGTTTTTTCTATTTTTACTAACAGTTAAACTCGTTTCATTCATAACTTGCTTAACAAACAACGATCATAAACAATTGATAAAAAATGAACTAAATTCCGAATATCTATGGGATCCAATCATGTCTGATGCCGATGAATACGCAGATATTATTGATAAAAACACAGCTTTGCGTAAAATATCTGAGTTCTCCGAAACATTTCTTTTTGAAAATGGATTCACTGACAGTCTTGACGATATCGAAAGTTATGACAATTACAACAGAAGATTTTATGGTGTACTATGGTGTGGATCGGGAAACAATTCCAAAGATGGCCACACTGTTGGTAGAGCTGACAAAACAGACACCTGTTGCAAACACCACGACTACTGCTGGAGAAGTGTGAGCGCGTTTCGTCAAAGAGAAATAACTACAGTATGGATAACTGATCCGATAACTGGCGAAACGTGTGCCCGATATTATTATAAATGGTATTGGTTTACTGTGTAAGTAAAATGCTGTAAATCTAGTATTTTGAATTTTAAAAACATTAAAACTATTATTTAACAATATAGGAGTCATTGCCAATGCGATACTGATTTTTTTAGATGTTTGATGGATGTGGTCAATACGGAAAACTCGACAAATATAAACTATAGATCCGCCAATTTTTATGGTAAAATTTATTTTAATTGGTTAAATACTAGGTGCGTATATTCAAACAATGGCGAGCCATATAAAATTATTAAATATAAGAGAAAATTTCCGAACAATAACTTTGAGGACATTACGCACCCATCTAATATCGAAAACGAATGCCCAAATCAATGCACGAATAAAGAGCCGTCAAACTGCACGACACCTTACGCTGGAGAGTATCGTGAAATATTGCCGCATTGCGCACAAAGGGAGTCATTATCAATTAATGGTAGACAAACTGAAAAGTGTTGGATAGATCGCGATAAATTTATGGCGTTACGTGTTTGTTCGCATCCGCTTGGAGAGCATTGCGCCGTTTGCAAGACTGGTTGCGCCTGTAAATATTTGACGAAAGGTTCCGAGCCTGACGTTAACATTTATTTTACCGACTTTAAGTAAACAATAGATTAATTTATACAATCAATGTTGAATATTAATCATTTAATAAAGGAAGTTAATGGCTGTCAGCTGTTTACTATTTTTAGCTCATTTTTTTAAAAAGGAGAGCTTATGGATTTGACCATGTCTGTCCGTCCGTCCGTGACGGTGTCCGCACTAGCTCGACTACAGAACTTAGCACATATTTTATATTAGATAATTTTGATATATTAGAAAACTGTAAAGAAGCTTTATAACTACATTTTATCAATAAACTTATTAGTTTAGATTGAACTATTAAAAAGGGAGCTCTCTATGGATGTGTCGTTCTTGTTTATTGTTTATTTTAACGATATGTTTTTAGAGAGAAACCTAAATTGAGTTATTATTCAAAACAATAAACCTTAATATTTGACTTAATTACAACTTTTTATTATTAGGAACCAAGGCTTAATCATGTCATTTTTTATTAAGTCAACTGAATTGATAATTTGTAATGTAAAAATTTTTTCAAATAAAATCTTACCACACTTTAATATTTGAGTATAATTACATAATTAAATTTAAGATTATGTAAAGCTTCAAAAATTTATGTCAATTTTATACTCTACTCTATCATATAATAACTGGTTAAGCCATTCTACAACAATTTAAACAACGAAACACTTCATAGTAATTAAAATTAAAAATAAGTTTTTAATTTCAAAAAATCAATAGATTTAGTGTTAACAAACCAATTCGGATTGTCTAAGACTGAATATGCTACGATTACCGTGATTAACGCACATAACGTTATAGACATTAGTGCTCTGCGGCTTATCTAAAAGCCACGCGAGTCTACAATCGCATATGAATTGATTGCCGCCAAAGTATAACTTATTGCCATCAACGGCCAAATGCTTGTAAATAAGCTCATCCAAAGTTTGGAACGCATTATTCTCGAAGTGTATTGTGGCGTAAATGTTCGACGGAAATACGAACGTATTATTCTTAATGCTATTGCTGTTCAATTTATTGTTGTTGAGGTAAATGGTTATGTGGCGAACCAGTATATGAGCGGGCGATAAGTTGAACGCGTACTCGTCTATACTGTGCACGTTATTGTTATCGACGCCTATGGTCGTCAACCACGGATGTCCCACAAACGCGTTTTTACCGATTCTTTCGTTATATGTGTTGTTAGTGAGGTATATGTAGGATAATGTGCTGGTCATCGGGTCTCCTTTAAACGCGTCGTTCGGCACTTCTTTGAAAAAGTTCCCATTCATTTCAATCTTTTCCTTCGGCATCAGATGTCGCGCTAAACCGAATGTATCGTTTGATTCCAGTACGGGATTGTCTTGAATCACCAAAATTGTGTTGTTTCCCGCTTTGAACGCTTCCGCGTCTATTTTTGTTAAGTCGTGATTCACTATTATTTAATTAATTAGAAATATAAAAATTCAAATTAAAAAATGTTATAATTGTTTGGATGAATGTTTATTAATAATACTTTCAATAAAAACTCTCTCGAAAGCCACTTCACTGAACGCATTCTTTTCGATTGTTTTCAGTTTAGTTTCGCGAATTAATAGTAAGTGAAACACGCTGTGTTCGGTTTTAACTTTTGGCCCAACGGTTTTCAGCACAGTGTCGTTGATATCTTTGCCGACACACCAAACCTGCGCCGTTTCGTGATAGCATACGCACGGACTGATGTCCTCCGCTTTAGGACACGTGACGTTACTTACATCCCCGTAAGCCACACACAGCAATGACACTATTATTAGTGACCCGAAATCTAATATAATGAATGAATGATGAATCAAATTCTAAATATATAGACTTTCGCTTACAATGCATCATTTTTTGCGGTTAATATTACTGTAACTTAGTTTATGCTACTTTTTACAAATAAAACTGATAACTGAGTGAAAGACTTTTAGCATTTATCATTGATATTTATAATGTCAGTTATGTTTATCGAAATAAGATTGAGCTTTATTTTTACCTTTGATACCACAGGTATTTTAATCCTATTAACAATATTTTTAGCCTCAGTTTTTTGCTTGGGAAATTTTTTCACGTGCTTTTATTTGAGATAATTTTTTAAAAAATCACTTCCATGCAAAACAAATAAAGTCTTAACCCAAAACTAAAAACCCAGTATTTTCTAACTTTCACTAACAATGCTTGAAATTTACTGGCTCATTGTTATTTATTGTATACTTTGTTTATCATAACATTTTTTCTTTCTATCACTGTATGAAGTGTTTATATTTATATCTAATATATTTATGCAGATAAATTAAACTACGTATAAGTAGAAATGATTGTTACCGGTTATAAGACCGATGATGATTGGTAATGACCGCCGTTTTCAAATTAATTTACCAGTCGAGTTGCTATAAAACCCGATAAATACATGAAAAATAAAATTTATAGTTTATAATCCCTTGTGAAAATTTATTTTTTATAAAATTCATTTTGTAATTACATATACATTATTTGTTTTTAATAAAACTTAAAAATATTCACCCAAATCTGGAGAATGTTAAAAAAAAATCTTAATGATTGTATAACTAAAACTGATTAAAATATATTAGAAAATTGGAAAAAATTTTATAGTGTAAATATTGGCTTAAAACTCAAAATTAATTTGATTTAAAATTCAAAATAAAGTTTGCGAACATATTTTCATGAAATTTTTAATAAAATTGGTTGTGACCGCCGATTTTATTTTTTTTATCGTGACCGGTAACGATAATCTCTGCGTAGGTTAAAGCAATTTGTCGCGTTCTAATCTTAGTCACGTAATTCACAAAAATTATAAGCTTATTAATAGATTACTAACATTTAATTAATAGATTTTTAATAAAATTTTGTATCAGTCGATGATAACATAATATCTTATAATGTACTCAATTGGAATTTGTCAAATAAATAAATTTTTATGTTTATAATTAGACAAATAGAATAAAGCAGTCTTATTTTGTATACTGAATTCTTAGACTTAATGTAACAAACTCTGCTTATACAAACTTAATATTAAACTAGTTTTTATAATTTTTTTTTGTAAAACATTGCCGTAAACAATAATAAAATAATCTGTGAAGTTTTTAATTTAAAATATGAAAAGTTGAGTGAAATATTTTTATTGTTTTCGATCATAATTAATTTTTTTCTGATCGACATTAGAAACGCGATCATTATTATTATTGATTACATATTGCACTGTTATTGGCGTCATTGTAATTGAAACATATAGCGATAATAACATCAAGAAGACCAACTTTGCTTCATTGAGTAATAGTTTTAATGGTTAGTCAACATGTTATCGCAATAATGTAATGTTTAAATAATTAAGCCAAATGCCAGCGTTCTCCGAATTTTATCAATTCTTGTTGGGCGTATTAAAGTTCTTCTTGTAGGTCAGGGCTGTGATAACAAATTGCACGGTATATGGAAACGCTGGCATTTAGATTAATTATGTTTGAAAAACATTTTAATTGTAAGATTTATATAATTAATTAACTTTATATTATATAGATTATAATCAATTGATACTGTTTAATACGAACAATGCTTTTCACAATTATTTATCGGCGCAACAGCTAAACAAATCGTCAATTTTTGAACAGAATATATTGGCGACTATTTTAAGGGGAAAATTTCATTCATTCAATGATATTGTGGATCATAAATTGAATAGAAATGAAAAGATTAATGGCAAGAAATACATAGTGAAAAATAAAGCTTTAGTTTCATTGCAAGATAAGAAAAGCTTTAGTTATAACTTCGACTTATCTCTAACAGCATCATGTTTTTATACATTTTGATTTAATAATCTTTTATCTATATATTCTAATTGATACGGATAATTGTTTCGTAAAATGTCAACTTTGATATAGTTTTTTTTGTTTGCGCAATAAAAAATAAATGTGGGAACACACTTGAGATTCCAATAAATATTAATTCAAAATAAAATAAATCTATTAATATTATTTTTTGAATTGTTTTCGTAAATAAAATAAATCTATTAATACATTTTTTTGAATGGTTTTCGCATTGACAGTGAAAAATCAGGATAAGTGTCATGCTTTGCATCCTGGAAATGAGTGATGATGTCAAATGACATGAATTGTTAAAAACACTTCACTTATAAATTGATTAATACTCTAGAAAGTCAATCAAAAAATTAAGTCGAATCAACTTTAATCGCGATGTTTGAAATTATCTAAACTGATGGCAGACTTTATATTCTTACTCATACTTTTGATCGTTGGAATAGCAGTATTGTTAACATTAGTGTCCAACATATACACGTGCGTAATATTCTTCAGCAGCAAAAATCTCCGCTCAAGAACTAAGCTGCTGTTGGGAAACATTGCGGTTTCGGACATTATTTTTATAATCGGTTTTATATTTCCATTTTTCATTATCAATCCATTAGTAAAAAATGGTGTTTCAGTGCAATCATTATTTAATTACATAAACGCTGTGACGTGTTATGCCCAATCAATCACAATGACTGTCATCAGTTACGATCGATTCTATATGATTGTTAAGCCACTCAACGAGAACCCGATCGACAAACTAAAGTCGAAATATCTAATCATTTTAATATGGATAATATCACTGATACTATCGCTTCCATTTATGGTATCGTTTAATGTCTATTCGTTTAATTACCAAACAATGGCAATGGAATGTTCACACCAAGACCACTGGCTATTTACGAGCGCAATGCTAGAGAGTTACAGTTTCCGGTTAATCATATATATCACCAGATTTTTGCTCCAATACGTGTTGCCTATCATACTGACAGCCTATAATTACGTGCACATATGTATATGTCTGTGGAGTCGTTCGCGCATGCATTGCGGTCAGAATAAATCGCGCGGTGACCGCGAAACGCGTAAAACAATCAAAATGCTAATCGCAGTGGTTATGGTGTTCGCTGTGTTCAATCTGGGCTTCCATATCAATATCTTTACCTCATTCACTGGTGGCGAGTGTGCCGTGAAAGCATCGAATCGTTTGTCGCACTTGTTTTACGCGATGTTCGTGATCACCACTACGATTAATCCGTTCATATACTGGTGGACGTGTGACTCGTTTCGCGCTGACTTCAAACGCGTCATTCGATCGATCACACCTTTTCGACAATGTATTTGTGCCTATCATAAACTGACTGGAAAACCAGTTTGCGATAAACACGCTAAAATCGAACTGGCCGTTGAAAGCTCTAATCAGAACTCTAACCAGAATAACGAACCGATTATTGCCACCGAGTCTATGGAGATTAATTAAATTATGATTTAGTGCCAAATTTTTTATCTGACTTTACAAAAGCTGATTATCTAACTTTCGTGCAGCTTTCTGGCACATGTTATCTGCCCGTCACACCGAGTAAACGAAACATAAGTGATGCTGGGTTTAAGTGGAATATATAGTCATTTTGGAGAGGACTCTATGGATTCTTAAAGTTAAACAGTAATTTTAATCTGGTTGCGTAACAAAAGACATTAGTTAACCGTTCAATAGATGGCAGATAAGGTGTCATTAAACTAACTTTTGCACTTTCGGACGCGTTAGGCGAAAAAAATTAACTTCATTCCGTACAATATTTATTTAAATACTTTTTCTTAAGGTAAGTGTCTATTGGCTTGAAATTAGCGCACAACAATATAGTTCACCACATCATTATAATATCATTAGATTTGATAAAACATTAACTGATGCAATAAAGAAATAAAAATAAGTAATTGCTGTGTATATATACATCGCTTTATGTCGATTCAGTGCACATATTATCTTACGTTTAGCAAGTCATTTATCTCAAATCAAACAGTAAAATTATTTTCTATTTTTTTCTCGTTACAACAAAATTATTTTTGTAATTGACTTTTGTGCGTTGGAAAACTGTAAAAAATTCGAAAAAACTAATGGATTATTGGCCAGTGATCAAAGACTTTAGTTATGACAAGAAAATCCTGTCAGTAAGAGAATTTTTAATTTTTGCTTAATCCTGTTGATAGTTCTATCTAAAATGAAAACTATTGTTGACTCTAAACTCCGATTCATTAATATCATGATAGGCGCGACAAACGGAGTTTCCAATTCATCCATTACTGCAAACTCGCACATCGCCGTACGAGCTGAGCGGCGAAGAGATATCGGACGCGGAACTGTTTCCGCTGTTCGAGGCGATGCGTTGGGCGCCATCTCATTACAACCTACAACCGTGGAAAGTTATATACGCCAAACGCAACACTGTTCGATGGTTCAAATTCCTGGACTTATTGGTGCCACAAAACAAAAGATGGGCACAAAACGCTGGGGTTTTGGTGGCAATTGTTTCGCTAAAAAAGCACGAACACAACGGCCAACTAACCGAAAACCAATTTCACAGTTTCGATACTGGTTCGTCTTGGATTTCACTAGCTTTAGAGGGCAATGTTAGGGGTCTTGCGGTGCATGCGATGGGTGGCATTGAATATGATCGTGCGTATAGTGTGCTTAAATTGTCTAAAGAAGATCACTATTTAAACGCAATTGTGGCCATCGGTAAGCGGTTGCCACCGAATAAACGGTCTTCCGAAGAGATAACGCAACGAAGACCTATCAGGGAATTAATTTTCGAGGGAGAGTTCGATAATAGCGAAGGAATTATAGTTAAAAATTGAACGATTTTTTTTGTAATTAAAAAAATGAAACGTGTCTTTTACTGTTAATTGTTTGGGTTTTATAATCTTATCATAGCATCATAAAAATAGAAATTAGTCCAGAATATAGTTTTACGGATACCGGTAATGGATGTGGATCTACAGCTTTAATTACTTTATTAAACCTATTTTAATGAAGAAGAATCGATTTGATGAAAAATTATATTTAGGCCAATAATTGTAGTCATAACAATCAACGTTAACATAGTATAAAAAATAAAAGTATTTCTGCGATTAACAACTCAAGTGATTTTATGTTTTATCGTACTAATGGTATTTGTTTTAGCAATGCATTTTCTAACCTCGTTTTCAACAATATTTTTAATAACCTTGAAAATTATCTCAGCTTATTTCAGTGCAAACCTTCGTATTGGTTTCGCGTGACGTAAACCACATAACTTAATATTATTACCCGTGAATTATGACTATACAATAATCGGTTTAAATTGCAAAATAATAAATTTGTTTGAATTTTTTTCTGGAATACTTGGGCCTAAATTATTTTCTGGCAATTTAATATTTTCTTTTTCGCGATCGTATTTAATAGTAAATGTTTTACCTGCTGATAAAAAATATCAATTAACAATTGTTATCAACGTTTTTTGGTTGGAATGGCGTGCGAAAGTAATAAATACGATACACGAGCGTTATCGGTGAGTATTAATTTCCAGCATATAATAACGCTTTGTTTGTGTAATTTATTCGAGTATTTAAACACTGAATTAACGAACGCAATACTCTATGTATTGGAACGAATCAATGAATTACGATCAGTGTTTTTCGTGTCTGCGATTGAACCCGAAAACCTTAGATTTAGAATCCAAATGTTTTACGAATAGCTTTTCAATCTATGAATCACTATGTGATTCTGCGCATAATGCGACTATAAAAATTTAGTAAAACTGTTATAGTTCCTAGTTTTCAGGATCCAATTTGAGTGATGGGGTTAAACTCTGGAACACTCAGTAATGCATATCAATCCGTTTCATTATTTTGTGTGCGCTAGAGAGCAGCATAATCAGATAAACTGTACGTAATATTGAAAATAAAATATCAGATTTATTGCGCATACACCAACAAACGCTTAATTTATTAGTTTTTTATTCGCTTGATGTACAATCAGTGACATCTAATATGCAATTAAAAAAGCTTATTCTTTTTTTCGTTGTATGTGGTATTAGCCGAAGTTATTATAAACAATTAGCCGAAATAATCGATAAAAATGATTAAACGGAAAATTTTTCGCTTCTTGTTAAAAATACTAGACAATCACAATTTTTCGTCAAAAAAATAAGAACATAAATTAATAACTAAATGTCACACAATCCATAGTTTTAATTTTAAACAACAAAAAGTAATTGAAAAGTAATGATCATGAAATTATGTTAAGGAACGCGAAACCTCACACCCTATACACCCGTTACTATTATCCCGAAACTCTCCCGACCAAATGACCGGCGAAGATATGTCGGACGAAGAACTGTTCCCATTATTCGAAGCGATGCGTTGGGCGCCTTCCAGTCGAAACAACCAGCCGTGGAGAGTGGTATACGCCAAACGAAACACGCGTTATTGGCCACTATTTCTGCAACTTTTATGGCCGCCAAACATAGAATGGGCAAAAAACGCCGCGGTTTTAGCGGCCATAGTATCGCGCAAAAAATATTTACGCGACGGTATAATTAAAGAGAGCAGAAGCCATAGTTTTGATTGCGGCAGCGCTTGGTTATCGATGGCGTTAGAAGGAACTGGAAGGGATTATGTGGTACATGCGATGGGTGGTATATATCACGACAAAGTGTACGAAGTGCTTAACATACCGACAGAGCATTATTGCTTAAATGCGATGGTAGCGATTGGTAAACGGCCACCGCTTTCGGAAAGAACCGCGGAAGATATTTCGCAGCGAAAACCGGTTAATGAGTTAATTTTTGAGGGAGAATTTGATTTTAGCGAAGGTTTTATAGTTAAACGGCCGCGTCATCATTAATTTCTTATAATTTATTAAATTTAACAATCAATTATAAACATTCGTTGTCTTATATTTATTAAAACTGAGACTTTTTGGCGTCACTACTATTCTAGCAGAAAGTTATCAACTATTGAATATTAAATAATCGAATTACTGTAGAATAAACAATTCGGTATAATTCAAAATGTTTAGCCTAATTTTTTTATTGCACTTTTATTTTTAATTTAATCCACACATTCCACTTAAAAGAACTATTTAACATATCTAATTCAATGAAATACTGTTTAAATTTATAATAGTTAGCTTAACTTATTTAACCGCATCCGCAACCACAGCAACCGCATCCGCCACAACCGCAACAGCCGCAGCCTCCACAGCCGCACCCACAGCCTCCACAGCAGCCACATCCACATCCACCGCCGCATCCGCAACCGCATCCTCCGCAACCGCCGCAACCTCCGCATCCGCAGCAACCACAGCCACCGCATCCGCAACATCCGCATCCTCCACACCCGCAGCCACAACCACAGCCGCACCCACAGCCACAACCGCAGCCACAACCACCACCACCACCACCTCTTCCTCCTCCTCCTCTTCCACCGCCACCACCACCGCCGCACCGAACCTCAGGTGATGTATCATTAGTTTCGCTTGGATCACCTGTTATTTCGGCAACAGTTTGACCAGTTAAGTCTGCTGTTGATGAACCACCAGACAGCTCATTAGGAATATTGTTTAGGCCGTTATCAGCATTGATAGCGCCGGCAAAGCCATTGCCATCATTGCTTATTCGCACATAATTAGAGATGTCCTGGTTTGGTACCGTATATTGACTTGATTCGGCATTCTGTACGTCGAATTGATTTGGCGCATATTCTTGAGCTCTATCTTCATAGCTGAATGGCAGCAGAAGTGCTATATTTTAATTTATTACAAAATAGTATTAAAATAGTAATCTTATAGCGTTTAATTTCGATTCAATTCTCCTTTAGAAGTCGATTCATTGCTAATTTTTTGAATCAACAAATTGGAGAAAAAACTTTTTAGACAACAACTGAAACATGAAAACTATCCTTTCATACGATATACAGTAGTGCTTACCTGTTGGCAATACTGCGATAAGTAAAATTAGAAACGCATAAAAATTGCTGTCATTCATTGTTGGTATTATTCTCTTTAGAGCACTTTGCAAATACAAAATTAAATCTCGGAGTAAGTGGCTTTATATTTCTATTTGGCCACTATTTTCCAGAATAGTTTATTTTGTCATATTTTTATAATTAATGCAAACTTTTGGTATAACTTTGCAAACGCTCTGTCATTCAATGATCAATTATTAATTGCTTACCTTTTTTTTGCTAAAAACACTTTAATTAGTAATATAATTTTTGAAGCAAACACACGTTTTTCATAAATCACAACAGAACCACAAACTTATTATAAACTACAAAATTAATAAAAGATTTTGTTCCGATTTAAATAAATTATGATATTACATTGAATTATAAAGATATATTGTAATGAGCTTTTGACTTTGATAGTTACCATCAATAAGTTGTGGTTAATTTTAAATATATGAATCGCTTTAAGGTCAATACAATTAAAATTTAAAATTAGTTGGTATTAAGGTAATTTCAAATTTGTTTTAAATTAAAACAAAAATAAATTTTTTGCTAACTTTGAGTAGACATTTTTCGCTATTTGACCATATCCTTCTGTCCGTTTGTATGTTAACAGTTTTTTAATAAAAGTAATTAACCGATTTCTTATATTAATAAAGGGATTTGCCATCATACAATTTTGTGCTTAAAATTTAATATATTTGTGATACAAATATAAATTAATCTATGAAAAAATGAGCTAACTATGAATGCTTCGTTCTTGTTTTAAATGTTTTAGTTTATAAAAACCTGTGTTAAAATGTCAACGCTTTCTTTAGTACGATAAAAGTGTTCTGAAATTATAAATAGTTTTGAAATGTGATTTTACAAGCACTATTTTTTTGTTTATCCATAATATGTTTTTTCTTTTGCAACACTTGGATCACATGTATAACAGTATAGATCTAATTTAATTGATTTTGCACAACTGTTCTGGAATTTCACTTTTTTGAAATCTATGTATTACTGCTGTGTTATAAATTTTTAATGAAAATGTTTGATAAAAATTTATTAGGCTATAGGCAGTATCTTTTAATTTTTACAAGAGAGATTATTTTTAGCACACTTTGAGTGAACAAAGTTTAGCTTATGAATTTGACCATGTCGTTCGTAAGTGCGCAGATGATATTTTCAAGTATAATAGCAAATACTGTGATTAAATACAAAGTACTAAACTTATAAATTTATTTCTATAATACAAATTGCATATGAATAGTTGTTATTTATTGTTAAAAAATTTTTATAGAGGGAGTCTGATACGTTATTATTTTTGTAAAATTCCTATTATCAAAAGCAAAGATTTGTAAACGCAAAAGAGAAATGATCTGCTTTAGTTTAGCAGCAAAATAATGACCATGAACTTGAGCATAAACCCAGAAATATTTTTGTTGATCTTTTTATAAATCTTTTCCTTTGATATGACAGATATTACTGTCGTATGTCAGTTCAATGCTAAACTAAACTTGTATTAATGTTATAAATTTTGAGTATATTCATTCAAACTTTCAAACCCCCAATTACTATTTTAATATTTTTCTCCGAATTAAACTCGTTGGTATACTGTTTTGAATAATAAGTTTCTTATTATTACTAAAAAAGTATTTATTGAATCAGGATTCTACGTCTATTAGCAAACCAATAATGTATAGATTAATTAGAAAATACTATAGTAAAAAATAAAATATAAGACTTAATTAATATAATTCACATTTACATAAAGAAATAATAAGATATTCCCAACAAATTATCCGCTAAAAACACTAATAAAATAACGGATAATGTGAAACTAAAATTAATTTTTTAAAGATTAATTTGCAACGATTAGAAGAAACTACAATAGTTAATAGATTTTTGTAATTTGTTATTATTAATAAAAAATAATCATAAATTTTCAATTCATTTTATTCTGTTACATAAAAAAGTACTTGTTAAACAAAATAAATTCACTTTTGCACCAAAAAAATTGCTCTTAAAAATGCAATACTACAAAGAAAGTTACTAAAAAAATCTCGTTCAATCAGGTTTGATCCAGAAAAAATTGATTCATTTTAGGAACATTTCACGCCCAGACATTTGTACTCTAAAACCTGATGTACCCATTATGATAATTCACTTAAAATGAAGATGAAGTTTAGAACACGTGATTAAAAAAACCTGCAGAGAAAAATTTCGCAAATAAATTTGAAGGTCAAAGTGAAGTCCTAACCACTTTTTCCTCGTATAAATTTCGTATAAATACGTTCAACAACCAGATATCAGAGTTAATTGTGTAACAAAACATTACCGAATTCCTTGATCTCAAAATTTTAAATTTCCTAACCAAAAGTCTTACGTTCAAAGATTTTCTCATCAAAAATGAAAGCATTGGTAAGTAATTTTTTGTTGATAATATTTTCCCTATTTTCGCTTCTACTTCTATTTTTTCCATAAAATAAATAAATTTTTGTTCGCATAGTTTGCATTAACACTATTCACTGTAATGGTCGTATCGATGGCCGTATATTACCCGCTGGCATATAACTATGTTTTGGGCAATCATTACAATCCTTACGGCTATTCTTCTTACGCGTATCCATCGTACGCATATCAACCGTACAGATCTGTGGTCGACAGCTCTGTCTACTCCTATGGTCTCAATAATTATTATGGAGTATACGATTCTAACGGAGTTTTATTGAAGAAATAAGTATCATTGACAGCAATCCTCTTGACCGGAAATAAACGCGACCACTATTATACAGAACCAGAAATTTATTCTCCTTTTAATATTAAGTATTAAATTTGTTTGAAAAAATAACAGTATTTCATGTTAAACTAAATTCTAAATTAAAATCAAACCTAATAAAAAGAAATGTTTTCATAAATGCAAATAAGATAATTTATTTAATCGATTCGTTTGTTTTTGCTCGATAAAATTTCGCTTAAAATAAATGATGGAACAGTTATTGGCAGGGTGTTCCAGAGTGTGTCGACCTGGAGGGGGTTATTCGGACTTTTCAAAATTTTAAGGGGGTGGGGGTAAAACTACTCGGATTTAAACGGCAATTTTTTTGCCATCGGCCAAACATTAAAATACATTGAATTGTTCATTTTCATTTTTTAGGTAGGGGATCAACTTTTTTGAGAATTCTTGGGGAGAATTTTTGAGAACCCTGGGTCAGCCTCCTCTGGCACACTCTGGTTATTGGAATCACTAATTCGCGTCAACAGCTAAGTTGAGTGCCATTAATGGTGAATAGGTCTCGATTTTTGCGATTATAGAACTGACCATTGAATATGTTGTTTTTGAAAAACGTTTAAAGCCCAATCTAGTCTGCAGCGGCATAAAACTTATTACCAAACATTTTACTCTAAAACTAATGTACCCATTATGCAAATTCACTGAAAACGATGATAACCTTTGAGAAACACACGAATAAAAAACTTGTAAATAAATTTGAAGGTAAAAGTGAAAACCTATTCAATTTTTCTCGTATAAATACGTTGAGCAACCAGGTCTCTGAGTTAATTGTGTGCCAAAACACTGCCGGATTCCTTGATCTCAAAATTTTAAATTTCTTTACCGAAAGTCTTACGTTTAAAATGTTCTTATCAAAAATGAAAGCATTGGTAAGTAATTTTTTGTAGATAATATTTTTCTATTGTCGTTATCTCCATAAAAATAACTAATTTTTTATTCGCATACAGTAGTTTACTATAACTCTATTCGCTTCAATGGCCGTATCGATGGCAGTGTATTACCCACTACCATATAGCCATTCCTCCGATCCTGATGGTTTTAGCTATTATAACTATTATGACTATACTTTTTCCGTGCCTCCATCGTACAGATATGGCCCTCCGTATGTATACGGCCTATACAAACAAAATATTGTGATCGACGGCCATGTTTACTCCTATGATCTTAAAACTTATTACGGACCATACGTTGATAACGTAGTTTTATTGAAGAAATAAGTATCATTGACTGCAACCCTATTTACCGGAAATAAACGCGATCACTATTATACAGAACCAGAAATTTATTCTTCTTTTAATATTAAGTATTAAATTTGTTTGAAAAAATAACAGTATTCCATGTTAAACTAAATTCTAAATTAAAATCGAATCTAATAAAAGAAATGTTTTCATAAATGCAAATAATTTAATTTATTTAATCGATTTGTTTGTTTTTACGCGATAAAATTTCGCTTAAAATAAATGATGGAACAGTTATCGGAAACACTAATTCACGTCAACAACTAAGTTGAGTGCCATTAATGGCGAATAGGTCTCGATTTTGCGATTATAGCACTGAATATGTTGATTATGGCACTGATTTTGAATATGTTGTTTTTTGCAATACCTTTAAAGCCCAATCTATGTTTGTCTGCTGTGGCAGTTAAACTTATTTACCTTACATTTTACTCTAAAACATAATGTACCCATTATTCTAATTTACTGAAAATGAAGATAACCTTTATAAACACATGAATAAAAAACTTGTAAATAATTTTGAAGGTCAAAGTGAAGACCTATACACTTTTTGCTCGTATAAATAGGCTCAACAACCAGGTCTCAGAGTTAATTGTGTGCCAAAACATTGCCGGATTCCTTGATCTCAAAATTTTAAATTTCTTTACCAAAAGTCTTACGTTTAAAATGTTCTCATCAAAAATGAAAGCATTGGTAAGTAATTTTTTGTAGATAATATTTTTCTATTGTTGTTATCTCCATAAAATAACTAATTTTTGTTCGCATAGTTTGCAATAACTCTATTCGCTTCAACGGCCGTATCGATGGCCGTATATTACCCACTATCATATAGCCCTTACAACGATGGTTTTACCTATTATGACTATAATGGTTATACTATTTCCGTGCCTCCATCGTTCACATATGACCCTCCGAACGAATACGGCTTATACAAACATAACGTAATTGTGATCGACGGCCATGTTTACTCCTATGATCTTAAAACTTATTACGGACCATTCGTTGTTATTGAAGATTTATTGAAGAAATAAGTATCGCTGATAACAATCGTATTAGCAAGAAAGAAAAGCGACCACAATTTTACAGACCCAGAAACTTTATTTTCATTTTATATTATGCATTAAATTTGTTTGACAAAAATAACAATATTTCATCTAAAATTAAATTCTAAATTAAAACGAAATCGAATAAAGAAATTGTTTTTATAAATGCGAATAAAGTAATTTATTTTAATTAAATGACGGAATAGTTATCCAGTGTTTTGTTAGGAAACCCTAATCAATCTCTTCAGCAGCTAAGTTGAGTGGCATTTAAGCTGAACAGGTCTCGATTGTTGTGATTAACGCACTGAACATTGAATATATTGTTTCGTTGCGGTACATCTAAAGCCCACTCTAGCGTGCAGTCGCATTTAAACTTATTACCGGTGAACACAAACTTATGTCCTTCGGCCGCCAACGGTCTGAAAACTTCTTCGCTCAAATCGGTGAACAAGTTATTCTCGAAATGAAAAGTGGCGTAAACGTTGCGAGGAATAACTATAGTGTTATTGTTAAAGCTATTCGAACTAAGTTTATTATCCTGTAAATTCACTGAAAGCCTGTGGCCTAATGTTACTGCAGCTGATATGTTCAGCCCATAGTCATCAATAGCGCGTATATTATTATTATCCAATCCCAGTTGTCTCAGTCTCGGATGTCCAAGAAACGCGTTTTTACCTATTATTTCGTTATACGTGTTGTTACTTAAATATATATAGTTCAGTGTGCTTGTTGATGGATCGCCAATGAATGCTTGTGCGGGTATTTCTTTGAAAAAGTTACCATTGAATTCAATCGAATCGCTTGGCTTTAAATAACGCGCCAAAGCGAACGTTTCCTTTGTTTCCAATGCGGGATTATTTTGCACCACAAGAAGGGTAATATTTCCGGTTTTAAACGCTTCCGGATCTATATATGTCAAGTCGTGGTTATCTGTGGAATTGAGAAAATGTTTAAGATCGGTTGAAACTCAATTGCATGCATTTTTATAAGCGTTTTACTTTCAATGAATATCCTTTCAAACGACACATAACTAAACACGTGCTTTTCGATTGATTTCAGTTTTGTCTCGCGTATTAATAGCGTATGGAAGATGCCGTTGTGTGTGCGCACATATGGCGATACTTCACCCAGTTTCACATCGTCGATGTCCTTACCATTGCACCAGATTTGCGCTGATTCTGGATAGCATTCGCATGGACTAATGTCTTTCGCAGGCGGACAGGTAACGTTAACCACAGCGCTATTGGCAGCTGATGTTGAAATCCATATGAATAGAAGCGCTAAATATGGAATTAGTTAATTATGATTCAATTGTTTTTTTTGCAAAAGTAAATAATACCTAAATATATACTTTCCATCTTTCAATACCGTTTAACATTTAAATCACAAAATTAAAAACAAGTTGCACTCATTATATATACGATAACTTTTATCATCATTAAGTATTTTTTTAGAAGAAATGATAAAACGTTCATTGTTGAGACATATCTTGATTATTAATCTTACAAAGAAATATCTAACACAAGTGCCCATCAAATACATGTTTACGATATGTATTTACGACTATGTGTCGTGTTTTCTTAATTATTATTATATTAATAAACCTTTAAATACTTATTCGGATCATTATAATCTGAATCCGCATTAAAACATCAAAGACATTCAATAGAACATACTGTAAGAACTATCGAAGTGTTGCCATACTATATGTTTAACCGTTTATTAAGTTTTAATTTATATTTACTGACAACACTTTTTATCAGTCAAGACAAACATTTTCTTAATATAAGCTATATTCCAATAAAAACACTTGAGAGTGTTATCTTATACTATACCTCCTGTGTTTTAATGGATCAACATTTAGCATTACAGTAGCAGGTAATTACTATTCAAACTGTCGGCAAAACGTCTGACCAAAGAGTTTTGACTACAAATACATTTATGTCATCACAGTAATATAGACTACAAACCTGATTATTATACAAGAGCTCCTAATTTATTATTTCTTGAAGAAAGTATAATTGTCCACAAAATTCAAAATGTTATTTTGGTTCAATGAGGCTTTTGACGGATAGATAAATTATCTAAAGCATAATAACGTACGCTAATTATGCATTATACTGTAACTACAAAATATTTCTTTAATAAACAATTCGCCAAATTAAATGGAAAGATAACAGATAAACAATGTTACATTATTTTATCACTTTAATTACATCGGGCTTTATTTAGAAGAAACTATTCGCGGAACTGTTTAACAAAAGTTTTAAATAATAGTTTAGATAAGTGTAGAAGTAAAATATCGTTGTTTAGTTTACAAATATTCGTCAGTATTAATAATCGAAATGTTCTCATATAATTGGTACAGTTATTTTTTCATTAACGATAATGCAATACAATATAATAACTCGATATAAACAAGAAACAGCTACAGATGAAAAGTAGTGAAAGTATTAGTAAAAAACACGAACCCATAATAGGTTTAAGTTAATAAACCCTAATAACAAAAATTAATTAATAGAAAACTTGAAAACATAAATCATAAGCCATAAATCATTTTGATTTCTTTTAATTGAGATAAAAAAATCGTTTATCGTATTTTAGGTTCAAAATTGAGTTTATTTAATCAGTCTAGTAAAACTACCCGTTTACATCTTTAATATATTCATATTTTATATTTAGTGTTCAAAAGTGTTCGTGGAGAGTAAAATTATCCAGTTTAGCTTCTGTAATAGTAATTTAAACTACAGAATTTAAAAATTAGTTCATTCTTTCAGAAATGATTGTCAAACTAATTTGTCCATCAATAGATGGCAGTCAGAACTTTATTTGCAAATGTAATTTTTCGGAAGTTTGTTTCAATAAAAGCTTCCAATACATTGCAATAAAAGTTAAGCTTTTTATAAGTTTAGTTATGAAACAATGGTAATGAATTTTGCCCCCAAAAAAGTTTATCTATAATTAAAAAACTGATTAATGCGATAACTCTCTGTCTTCATCCATTACTTTAATTTTTTTGGTTTTCAACTTTGTGTCGCGTCTCTAAAATGTTATTGAAAAAAATACTGCGGCGGAATATGTTAGACGAGTAGGAGTTGAGAAAAAATAAATACCTAAAATTACTATCGCTTTAAAACTCTTTTAAACTCTTTCTGCTCAAAACTCTTCTTATTAATCATCAAAACATAATTTTCAGTGCTTTTTTTGCTATTTTCTCTTCAGCTCATTATCTTTTTCTTTGTTTTGTCTTTGTATTACATGTTTTCGCGTAGTCTGTCATTTAATCCCCAGTACAGACACACTGCGCATACATCTATAATGCATGAGCAGATTATTTTTAGTGTAAAAACAGATGGATGAATATTTTTTTCACTTTGCGTCCCAATAATTAATTAGTTGCCGCTATGATACATTAATTTTTGTGCAAGAGATAAGAACATTTGTTTTATTTCTCTTTTTTTCTGAATGATGAGAACATTTATTTTTAAAACGAACTCCAAAAACATTTATAAGATAAAGAATTTCTGAAAGTTTAGATTTTTTATCGATATATATATTGATGCTGTAAAGAATTTCTGTAATGCCGTGTGAGCTCCCAGACTCCCATATTCTAGGATATGTTTGGAATAGATGTTAATTAAAATTTAAATATTATTTTGACAAATTGTATTTTGAAAAATGAATAACCAATTATAAGCAGCGCGATAAAAGATAGTATAGAAGTAAAAACACGTGAACAGCGCCACAAGTGAAAGATAAACACTGGAACACAATTTAAGAGTCATTTATTTTGACGCTCAACAAAAACATATTTTTCGAAGTTTTTTCGGAACACTATTTCCGTTACAGGCAATCACGTATAGACTCTTTTAAAGTGTGTGCACACAAACTATTTCAGCGTCAGACCAATTCAATTGAATTCAATTTTCTATTTCCAATTGAGTACACGTTCGCCTTTCAATCACACACACGTCTGTCACCCATCACTTGAATATAAAAAAATCTGAAATCTTTCTTTTTCATGCTTCGGGTCTCTCTCTCTCTCTCAAGTTGAAAATTCTTTACTTTTTTCAGTTCATGTCATCATTCAATTCTGTTTTCGTGAAGCAACAAACTTTATTTTTTTAAAGCTTTATTTCACTCTACAGTAAATAACTATTTCGATGCGCAACATTGGACACCAAATAAGATACACTCGCGTGCACACACACACAGCGAGACACAAAAGAAACATAACTATTGGTGAAAAGCATAGGAATTTATGTATTTTATGGTACGATAAAAAACTGTTGCTCTAAGATCCGTAGATTTAGTTAATAATTGAAGTTCAAATAAGTTTAATTTAATTAAAAACTTTAATTGGAAACGTGTGGACAAAACCACTATAATAAGTGTTCAGTGTTTTTGATTCCGATCCTATAATTATAATCATCTCGAATACCTATTATTACGACAATTATTAAGAGTTAACTTTTTTTTACACGGAAAATCTGATTTTTTTATGGTTAAGCGCAACGGCAGAAATATGTCGAAAAAAATTAATATGTTTTTTGTCGCAGCAGAGCCGCAGTTACTAATTAAAAAAACATATCTATTTTCAAAACTTTGGACTTAAGCCAGAAAAATGTTTTGTTAATACACACTTATAAGTTTGTGTAAAATATATAGACTCATAATGCGATGCATGTCAGCGTTGGAGAAAGTATTTATATTCGATTAAAATCATTTTCTCCATTAACCATATTTCGTGAGCACAATCTATGAAAGGACATAATACAGTATAAGACGAGCTGAACATATGGTACGGTACGGTACCGGTAGTAGCGCTTAAAAAGTTCTTTATATTCGAAAAACATTTATTTGTCCACTTAGTAGTCGAAATCACTTGAATTAGAGTACCGTAATACGATTCTTTATCACACCTAACATCTACATCTCTTGTCATTCCTAGCTGTGTTACTATTTTTACATTGTTTGGGCGGGAAAATCTTTTTCTGACCACATTTTGTTATCACGAATAGTTGAGATATCCTGTACGTTATTGACCCAAATATTCCGAAAGTATAATCTGAGCGTAATGACTCATTTTTTTTTATAAAAAGGCATTTTACATTTTTTCTTTTAAGTTACATAAAATTGTTTACTTTCTAGAAGACTCTTAAGTAGTCAATAATTGCAAGTTTTAATCTTCAAACTCATGAGCGAAAATTCAATCTCAAAAAATAATATTGATTTAATCTAATTCGAGGGTAACTTAGCTATCGATCTAATTTATTTTGTTTTTAAATTGCATTCAAAATTAAAACTAATTTATAAAAATTATAAACTAATCTCTTAATTACACTATGTTTTATTTTTGCGTTTAACAGAGAGTAAGTGTCATACATTTAAGTGCGACTAAAAATTACCAAATCCACTCAATTATTAGCAAAAAACTGTAGTAAATTATCGTATCGGGTGTTAAGTAAAACACGGCTACAATAACAACATTTAAAAAAACTATCAAATCTTGAGACTCGCTCTATTCCTAGCTCTAAGATCGTCATAAGTTGTAAACGGTGTCTGTTGTTGCTGTTCATCATCGCGTTCGTCTCGCGGCCGAAATTGCGTTTCTTTATCGTCGGCGAACTCGTGCGAACCATACCGTTTCGACTCCGTTTCCCAATCGGAATCGAGTGCTCCCTCCGCTGGTAATTTATTCATCGACTGATAATCTAAAATAAAATTTATAAATCGAAAAATCATTTCGAAAATGCAAAACAAAAATCAATTCAAACCTTCGGTCAACACTCCGCGCCTCTTTCGGAGCGCACTGACAAATGGAGAGTTCGACGGCGAACGTATCAAACGATCCATACATATTTTATTGTAGGCCAACTTACCACCGAACCAACCGAAGAACACAGCGGAAAAGTAATACCAACCGGAAGGCCTTATTATGTTCGCGTGTCGCGTCAAATAATACACTAACGCGCAGCTGCCGATCGTTAGAGGAAGACCTAACGATAGTAAAATATTTGGTTTTAGCGATAAGATTGGTGCAAAAATATATTTTCAATCAAATCACTGACAACGCTTGTAAAAGCCTTCGCGACTGCATTCGGAGAGAATTTTCATGTCTTCGCGGCTCAACGACGGAACTCCTTCGAGGAACACATTGTTTTGTTGGTCGGATGGCTGGGAACCTCCACCTCGTCTTATTTTGTACTCATCGTACAGACCGCCACTGGTTTGCTGATTTGGATCGCCATCGTTCGGTTGTCGGTCATATCGATTCGGTTCGTCATTTGGGTTACGATTTTGGTTATTAAAATATGACATAACAATCCACGTAATTTTTGTGTGTGTTTTCAACTAAGTTTGTTGTTTGAGCGCTATAAATATCGGTTACTTATAGATTAATTTCTGTCGATAAATATAAAATAAATTATTTAAATTTGTATTAATTCGCATGATTTACTCGGTATCACACCGCGTGGTAAACAATATTATAGCGCATGATGCAACAAACATGATAATAATAAACAAACGCAATTAGTGTCATCTATGGGCAAACAAATGAACGACGAATGATTATTAACGAATTGATGGGCATTAGGAGTCGATTCAGGATCCAATTTTTTACATTTTTTTGACAGTAGTTGAACACTAAACTGTAGTATCATTACTGATGAGACTTTGCTCATGATTTGTTTTCGACCTAATAGTTATTTTTGCGATTTGTTTGAACTAATTAAAAATTATTTGATTATTTTTTGTATGTGAATCCTAAATTTAAGTTATGTTTATTTAATATGAATGTGGTATAACACACAACACGTCAAAATAAACAGTCAAAAGATGAAAACATTTATGCATTAAACAAAATAATATTAATAATTATTTTGGCTGATTTGTATCCACCGATGAGTGAAACTTCGTTACGTAAAACGCGAAAACGAAATTATAAATAAATATCCAGACATTAAATAAAAATTAGAATTATTTTCAAAGGTCACTCGAAAAGGTCAAACCGAGTAAAACCTAATCCTACACTAATTAAGTGAGAGATGGAGAAAGAGAGCGAGGATTAAAAATAAATTAATTTGAAGTGTTTATTAGTGGAGGCAGCGTCTTGTGAGATAAGGGTATAAATAGAATAAAGAGTGCAAAAGTTTCATAACAGCGTGTGTACTGTATGTGTGCGCGGTGTCATAAATAACCTTAAAGTCAAAAAAATGTTAAGCAAAAGAAAGGGGGTTTAATAAATGTGTAACTAAAAGGCCGAGAAAACAAGGCAAACGCATCAAATATTTGCGGTGAAAAATCATATGCTCTTTAATTGGAAATTTTTTATTCTCTATGAAAAAATTAACCAGTAATATTGTTTGGTAATTTCTGTAGATATAACAGTTTAAATGAAAATATTAACAAAAACATTTTTTTCGGATATTTAACTGATTAAAATAAAACTAATAGAAATAAAATCAATAATCGAAATGGACTTTTTTACTTATAATTTAAATTACCCGTTCGACTTAACAAATTGACACCAATAACAAAAATTAAATCTCGAAATGCTAATCGTACGCTATATACAGCATGTTCTCAAAATTGCAAAAATATTATACGATGGCGTGAGTTAATTATTATAAAGCATAAAGCAAAGCGAAAATTTATTTCTGACGTATTCACTTTCGCCTTCAATGTCAAAGTCTGGCTCTTATTAAAAAAAATCTCGATCATAATAAAGTTTTATCTGTGGGTTAACTGCGATTCTCTTCCCAGCGACAAATGGGTCGATAAGAATCACCTGCTATTCTAAATCGTAATCCCAATCACTATTGTGCATCTTTGGTGAAAAACAAAACTAGCTTTTGTTGTGTCATACGTAGGCTAAAAAACGGCGTTTAGATGTCAATAAAAAATATAATATAAGCCTTACGAACTTATTATGCTATGATGTGTTGGATAAATATACGAGAAAAGATATTTTAAACCACAACATCCCTTAATAGCGAGAAAGCGATTCTCAGTTTTGTAGAGGGAAAACGAAATCTCTATATAAACACTGTTTAAAATGACATAAACTGGCCTAAATTTGCGAAGTGTGGGATAAAAGAAAGTTATTGTAATAAAAGAATTTTTTTTCCGCAGCGATGTAAGTGTTTTACTTGGAGTATAATTAGAAATAGAGCTCGAGGGGAGTGTTAGAGAGATTTTGCCGTTTTAACACATGGAGAAAAAATGTGTGTCTCGATGCTTTTTTTACTCCTTAATTTCTAAGTGCGCACAAATTTTGGTTCATCCATCTAAAAAAATCCTACTGAAAATATTTACTGAAGGAAAACAGTGGAGTTAATCTTTCTGGTGAAAAATAGGAAAAATCATCACTTGATTTCGTAAAAATTATTTGCAGATTAAGACTTTTAAAAGAAATTTTAATGTCGGAAAAATACTATTAAACTATAATTTAATTAATTTGCTTAAAAAGAGGGAAGGCTTGGAAGCAGCAAAAATATTAAACTTAAAATATAACGATAATAAAATAAATCGATAAAAGAGAGTGAAAGTGAAAAATTATGACTTTATGTAAACATTATAAGTATTCAGAAAATTGCGAAATAGTGATTCATTTCGGTTATAAGCACCATTAAGTGACAAGAAGGCTAAAAAAATGTCGAAAATTATTTATACGTATCATTTATTTATACAGTTAACCGGAAAAAATCAAAAAGAACCCAAATATAGGCCTAGTGTTATTTCTTATAAAAAATACAAAGATGTGGACACTACATAAAGAAAAAGTCAACGTTTTTTCTATAGAAAATATTTCCATTGTTTTAGTACATTTTATTACAATAAGTTTCCAAAAAAAAAGAATCAGACATAATTCACTGCGCTAAAAGCTAAAGTGGTTTATTAGCTGGTGAGACGTAATAAACTTTAGCGAAAGAAAAAAGATTGACTCACGAAAACTACGCCGGAGTACGGTATTCATAAAAAAAACACTATTATTAGTGGATAATTTAATGATCTCTATTTGAGTGACATTATGCCAAACAAATATCGAATATTTATTGAATAGTAAACACACACTGGATATTGAAGGGTTAATTATTATTATTTTTTTCTCGCTGAACGATCTAAGTTTTAAGCACTATATCACACTGTGATATAGCGTTTGTGTTTGTTTTAAGAAACGGAGAGAGCGAGAGCGATACGAAACGAAAAAAGTATTTAAATTTTGAAGTCATATCATTTTTTTGGCATTAACTCAAAATGGTGTATAAGAAGAAGACAACAAATTTTTTTGTTGCATTTTCGTGCTAAAACACTATAAATAAAACGACAATTTTCTCAAATGTCAATATTAATATTTAAAAAAAGAGCTACAGTTAGATACATATCTTTCGCCCACTAATTTATGTAACTGCCGGCGAAGAAGTAGTTCAACCTTTGCTCTTACCGTTTTTTGGACCTTCAAGACTAAACGTTACATTACTAGGCAAAAACCAAATGGTTTTTTCTCAGAAAAACAATTATCTTTAATAACAAGAAACAAAAAACAAACCTAAAATAGTGATATTTATCTATAGCTGAAAATTTTATGCAAAACAAGAATTTTTGTTTTTATATAAATAGTAAGTGCGTCTGTGTTGTAGAGGATGCTGTCGTCGATGTAGAAGCAAACCAAACGTGCATTTTTTCAGTTGCCTTGATTACCACTTTGACAATATGTTTCGCTATTAATAAACTTACCAAAAAAACTACTTTTTTTACAAATATTCAAAAATAAATGCTAATTGACAATCTATTACAATACATTAGCATAATTGTATTTGATTTGCAATTTAATTATAGTCGCGCCTGATTTATCTATAGAATTAGCATTTTTGCGGAAAGCTAGGCATAATGAAAATTTGTATAATAACCGATCGGCGCATTAATTACCGTTACGTAAATTATCAGTTTAATTAAACTGTTATGTACTGCTTGGTACGAGATATTTAAATGTTTTATTCTTATTACAACTACGACTACGATTACTTGATTATAAATGTTATTTTAGCTTAACTTTTCTTTAAATAACCTTTTTTATCCAATTAGGTAAAATTATTTTCGTTTTAGATTAAAGTGAGATTTAAAAATCATTTCAAGGAATTAAGGAATTGCATAATAAAAATTGAGTGTCACTTTGCAATATTTGCCAAAATTAAACTTCTTGGAGATAAACTTCATTAAAATTTAGAAATTTAAAAACGTATTATTGACAACACTAATCAATATCAAGTTAACAATAAATAAATAAAAGTGTTTTTAATTGAAAAATTGCAAAGACGATAATATGCATTTAGTTTACAAATTTAATTGGATTAAACAAATACGAAGTGCATAAACTAGCCAATATAGGTTCCTTTTTAATTAGTCTTTTGGTTAGTTTTAAAAAATCCTAAATCCTGTGTTTCACACGAAAAACAGCTAATAATCTCTCGCAATCATTTCACCTCTTCGATTTATGCAAAAGTTTTTACTAGTTAATTTTTCCCAATACAAAAAAAAGTAATGGATAGTAATAAAAAATAAAATAATCTGTCGCACACTTTATACGAGATAGCCCTAACGTAATCAATAGGTCTTTTGCAAACGTTTTTCTTTTGTTTAGGGTTACTCAGCGTACCATTCAATGATTCCCAGCACAAAGTTTTCGAGATATTCTTGAGTGATGTCTTTCCTCAATTTACTCAGCAATCGTAACGCCCACTTCTGCTTCACTTCTAGCCTCTCTTTCTGTGAAATTGTGTGACGTTAGGTTAACTTGCAATTTTTTGCTATCGAAACTCGAGTGACAAGGAAAAAATGTTAGACCAATTATTCCATTCCATAGTTAAGAAAACGATTAAATGCATCCAAAAATAGGGAGTGAATGGAAAAAAGTATTCAGGACACTTTACTGATTTACCTCTGTTTAGTAAAAACTAAATGAATTTTTTCATTATTTTAATTATTTTACTGCATTTAATAGCAAGCCACTTATGAGGTGAAAATTAAATTGTGTATTTATTTCCATATATCCGCACCTAAAATATTCTTCGAATGTGATAGCGAACATACAATACACCATTCTATTCTTTTGACTGTATTTAACTTAGAGTTTCATAGCAAAAAAAATTGTTTAAATTTTCAATTTAGTTCAAATCTGATTCGAAAAAATTTAAAATGAAAAGTGCAAAGACAACAAAAAAAATGACGAGCTAAAGAGTTTCCCGTAGTTTGATATTACACAGAGAACGATATAAAAAAAGCCGACAATTTCAACGCATTATTCGTTTAACACACTCGACACAACTCTCACACATTTCGTTCTCAAACCCGTATTGTGAATATGCTTTTTTTCGGTGTAGTCTCCTTAACGCCTTTAATTAAATGTAATTAAATGCTAGAAATTCATGTCTCCCTAAAGCGTAATGAATTTCTTCTCTTTCTCTCTGCATCACTCTGTTATTTATCTTTGTATGGAAAAAACTTTTTTTGTCGTCGTCGCAGTGTCACGAGTCCACACCTAATAAATTGAAAAACCGGAAATAATACCTGCGTAAAGCTAATTCATACTAAAGGATGTGATAATTAGATGTAAACCAGATGTTAATGAATAGGCAGAAAAAGCACTGAATGTTAAGGTGAACGAAGAAAAAAAGTAGTTGTTTTGCTTAAGGATTATCTTATTTTTTTAGGGCTGAGAGAGTGAACGAGAGAAATATTTTCGATGTACGCAATAGGAAAAAACTCCTAGTAATTATCGCAAACATACGCTCACACAAAACGATTCGATGTTCGCATCAGTTTGCAGTGCATTCGTTGAAATTATTTTTTTTTGTTAAAAATGAAAACCATTTTTTCCCTTTTTTCTTCTTCGTAATTTATTTATTTGATTTTAATGCTAAAACATCGCGCACACATAACTAACTAATCAATAGCTTATTTTGCTTTGCTAATTAGAGATAACTATCTTATAATGTGCGCAGATATTTATTTATACCTGCATTCGTCAAAGCATTCGCAAAAATCCATCCGATCTTAAACAGGCGACCTTCGCTAACAAACCATAGATAAGAAAAGTACTGGTATTTTAGCCGAAAGAAGAGTAAGAGCGAGAAAGAAAAAATGTTTTTATAAGTTATTATACGTGTTTTTATTTTACTCTTGCATTTAATCGCATATAAAAATTTTTAATGATCAAATTAAAAACAGTTATAGGGAGAAGTAACCGTAGCCGCTATCCATAAATCAATTAAACGTTTGGTATATAAAAATAACGCGATGGCGTAATAGCTTTTTATTTGTCATGCATTATAATTATGACCACCTGATGCTCACGCTCTTCAAGTGTCACTAGTTTTATATGCTTTTTATAAATAGCTGTGTAAGAGAGGAAAAACATTTATAAAATAGTGACACGGGTTTCATCGATAATAAAAAACATTTCTTTTCTAAATTTTTTAGCTTTGCTGTTGTTTTTCGGAGCGTTTTTTATGCCATAAAATAAAAGATATAAAATTAATTGACAGAAATTTAGTTAGAAAGGTATTAATGGCATCATTTCAATTTGACTCTAAAATGTTCGTTCTTTTTTGGCCATTCTTAGCTTATGCTGCGAAGAAGTGAATTGTTTGAGGTGTGAGAGAGTAAGAAAAAAACGTAGTTTTTTAAATAAAAAATCTCGTAAAATAACAGAAAAACCAAAACCAGATTTCACTGATCTCAAACATTAAGCTTGCGGTCATAATCTAAATTTAAGAAATAAAAGTGAAAGTGAATGAAAAACAATTTTTTTCTAAAGCGATAAAAAAATTAGTTAAATTAATCGCTACCACATCAACACGTGAATACTAAATTAAAAAAATATTAATACATTTGCGGGTATTTCTAAAGTTTGAACGTTTTTTTTAATTACTCCCATCTCCCACTGTAAATATAGAGTTTCAGATAATTTCCGAGGGCTATAACCAACTACTGTATAATGAAGAGGTAGATTCATTGAAAGGAAATTTAGAAGAAACAAAAATTAATAGCAACTGAGCGGAGAGAAGAGCGTAAGAAATAAAAGCCGAGTACATTTTGGTTGAAAAGAGTTATTACATTGACATTGAAACTCATGCTTTTATCCTCGCATTAATCGAAGAGCTAATTACGTATTCAGGTGTTCGCTTTCTTAGTGATTTTTTTTCAGCGAATGAATCGCATAGCGCTGATGCAGATATAGCTAATTTAAATAGTTTCTTGCTTTTTTGAGCTTGCATTGAATTAATAATTAAAAACCGAATCTTGTTTTAAAGATTGAATGGAAATGGAATCTTTCGACGATTTTAAAGTTTTACTTGCGAAGAATTTTATTGTTGGGGTTTTTTCCTATTGAATTTTTAATTAAACTAATGCTTAATTAAGTGACGAAAAACTACTATTATTTTAATGAGTGTAAATTTTTTTTATATTTTTGAGCTACTAAAATATCAATCGTCAAAAGCAAAAGAAAAAAATAATTTAACGCTTTAGCAATATCTAATTAAATTAAGAGTTTGCCTTATTGTTTAGTTTTTTTATTGATCTGCGATATCAATGAAAAAATAGTCAATTGAAATTTAATTCAATGCGATATGAATAACAAAAACTTTTTGTCTGACAAAAAAGCACACACACTTTCATCATTATAAACTTTTGAATACAGAAAAATTAATCATAAATTAGACAGTCAGCATTTGCATAACGCAATTCAAAAAATTCCACTCCTTTAGTATATGTTTCATAAGATTATTATTTTCTGTATTAATCATTCTCACATGATTGCAGCGAAAATTAGTTAACGAAAGTTGTACACAAAAATAAACTTTGAATGAATTTTTGATGAATTTTTGAACTAAATTTAAATCGGATAAATATTTTATTAATAAAAGTATCATATTTTGGAAAATAGTGTGTTAAGAACCATTTCAAAGATTATTTTTCTTTTTTTCCATTGTCAAATAACAAGCACGTAACTTGCAGTTTAAAAAACCTAAGAATATCTGCATTGAATTTTTAGGTTGCATAATAAATAATTTTTCCGCCTGATTCCGTTTTAATTAATTATACAAAAATCAAAAGAAAATGAAGGCTGCGAAAGATGGGAAAGAACTTAATCATAATCATAAACATTGTTTGTTCATCACTGAGATATCAATGAATTTAAGTCCTAATAAGTAATTTAGAAAGTGATTGATAATTAATTGTTTTTACTTTGAAAAAATCTAAGTCATCTTTAATGACTTTTAATGAAGACCCATGTCCTTGCCTTTATTTTCAATTTGTGGCCTAAGGATTCAAATCAATACAAAAATTGGAATAAACGCAAAGATTTTTATAATTCATAACAGAATAATTAATAATTAATTGCTGAATTATGTAAAACTATTTTAATTTTTACATTTTCTTTTTCTGTTAAAGATTAATAATTATCAATCATTTTAGTTTGAAAAGGATTTAGTATTTCTGTCTATATTTTCTCTGAATACCATACAATAGTACTAGTTTGAACTAAGTTCAAATGTAAATTATAAATTTATTAAGAACTCATGTAAACGAGGTTCGTTCATGTTTTACTAGGAAATTAATTTGATATTTTTAAAATTTTAAACTTTTGAATCTCAATTAAAACATTTTCCTAAAATCCCTGAATTAAAATATACAATAATAAAATACAATTTAAAGTATGCGCTAATAAAAGCAAGGGTAAACTAAGATAATTTTATTTATCTTAATTCTGGTATGAATTTTCTCATTAAAAGTTATCGTTAAAGAAATTTTATTACGCATTATGTTAAGTAAAATAATTAAATTTATATTTAAGCTTAAATTACAGTTGTAAACTCTAAATAGCAAATTAACAATATCTTATTAGATTATTATTACATTTAACAGTAAAAAACAAAATCTAACGATAAGTTAAAAAGATACTGTAAAGAAAGAGCGCTATTCTTAATAAAATTTATATAAAAATATATGAAAATGAGCTTTAAATACTGAAAACTGGAATTTCATATGAATTTTAAATAAAATTTAAGAAAAACACGACTATTTAAATAATAATAGTTTAATTAAAAACAAATAATAACACCGTATAATAAAAATGTTCTCAACAAAGAAAAAACAGGTATAACCTTACGAAAAAATCCCTGAAATATTCAGAAACAATAAAATTACTATTTTTATTGCGAATTTAACAAAATAAAATAGAATTAGAGAATATACATTGAGAGGAGAGGGGAGAGAGAGAAAAGAGAGAGAGGAGAGAGAGAGAGAGAGAGAGAGAGAGAGAGAGAGAGAGAGAGAGAGAGAGTAAATAAAAGAATTAAGGAAAAAAATAATTGGTAATTCGAAAAACTGACAAATAGAGACGTTATTTTGAAGCGAGAAAAAAAATATTGGCATCGAAACGCAAAACAAATAATTGAACCAAAAAAATTTTATACTATTGCACTTTTTTCTCTCCTCTATGTATCACTACTCCATGAGGGAAATTAAAAAACTGCACTCACAATAAACAGAGAAAAAAGTGTGCGCCTCGAGTGGCAAAAGCCTAACCGAATGATAATGAACTGCGAAATAAATATTGGCTGCGCTTCAATTGAAAATGACGCAAAAAAATAATTGGACTCAAAATCCCTCCGTTTGGACACATTGCCATCGAGGAAGTACTGGATTGCGACCAATTAATAGCAATTAACTCTTGGCCGTGAAATTCAAAACAATTCGCAAAAAACACAGTCGTGTGGTAATAAACTTCGGTAAAGCGCTAAATACAGAGGCGAGAGGGGAGAGAGGATGGAGAGGGAGGGAAATTTTTTTCTCTAAATAGAAGAACAATTGATTTTCTAAAGAGAAATGTTTATCGTTTTGTTTGCTCTCACCGGTTAAATGACACTTTATTAATAGAAAAGTGTTAGAATTTTTTCTCCGAATCCGAATAAAATTAATGCCATTTGCGAATTGTAAGAAAATCTGCGATTATTTTGACTCCAGATGACAGTTCGATTTATTGCTATTTTAATAATATCATTGACAATCAATCAACTGATTTCTAACTGTTTTTTGTGTTTCTCCAATCAATTCCATCATAATTTGAAATTTAAATCCCAATTTGATCGATCATTACTTATCAGACAAAATAATAAGTTTATACAAGAAAATCGTTTGCTTAACAAAATATCTATTAAAGTGTCAGAACTGTGTAAATGAATTTTAAATCAAATCAAAACGAATTAAAGCGAAGGTTAAATATTAAAAAAGCCTTATGACATAATATTTTTTTATAACCTTAGGTTTTGTTAATGGAAAAAACTTTCAGAAGTTAAGATCAATCTGTTGCAAAGTGTTTTATGGCTTAAGTGCGAAAGCTTAACGAAAAAAATACATAATTTAGCAATAAAATAAATTATCGTAGAGGCCGATGTGTTTTCTTGTAAATATATATTTCACTGTTATACCATAATGCAGGCACGCTTACAGTAGTGAATATAAATTATATTTCGGAAAAACGTAAGAAGAAAATATTAATCGCATCGCGTGGAGATGCGTTTATACTCTTACTCTCGAGAGCTGATAATTACAATTCTATAACCCATATGGTTTGTTTCGAAAATTGCTTCTCTTTGACATTTATAAAAAATAAGTTGTTTAGGCTTTTTGTAAATTAGAAAAAGTGAGTGCTGTATTTATTATCCTTCAAATTGTCTCATCAAAAAACATTCTGACAATTTAATTTAATCCATAGTTTAATAGAATATAAATAATGATTCTGACTATAACGTAAGTATAATATCTAAAAAGAGATTTAAAATTATTTATCGATCTACTGTATATAAAAATGACCCGAAAATCCCGTTATTAATATAAATGTGTCCACGACAGACGGACGGACTATTGTCACAAACGTCCGGAAGGATATTCCAAATCAAATAGCTGACCTTTTTAAAGTGAGATAATACATTTAATTCGGAATCAAAATATTTTGTCAATTATACAATTAAGTGGTGATTAATAAAAACAACAGTTTTAATCTCTTAGCTAAAACAAAAATTTTAGCAATAGCTTCAAGATAGAAATTTTAACGCCGCTAACTTTTTTCAGTTTCACTGCAAACACTTTTAAATATTTGGATATTCAACATAACTGATTTCCAATCTGAACCATACTTTATAAATAGAATATATTCTTAAAAAAGTATTAACAAAATATTTTTGTAGTACAATAGCAATTTTTTTGTTTTGTCCTCAGTTAATAATAAAGAAAACTAAATTATTTTTGTTTGAATCAAAAAATGTTAGAAACGTGTGCTAGCTTTGCTTGTTTGTACCAAATAAGTATTTCGTTTATGATCTCAATGATAAATAACTATTATATAACATCTATTTTCACATTCACTACACGTACAATAACAACGATTTTCAAAACAAAAAGTTCATTTCTATTAATTAAAATCTCGTAATGCGCGAACACATTTATTAATTCAAAGATTATTATTATTAGCTGTAATTTACCAAAACTTTGGATTTCGTAGACATAGGCTCGAATTAAGGAAATATTAGATCATATTTCACCGAATACCGATTTATTTCTATTGTAAATAGACGTTAAATAAAAATGTAGACTTTTGTTTGCTCGCTTCCTCAGTATGGAGAAACAAATATTGACTTACAGTGTTATTTATTGACAAAATTAAAAATCAAAGTAAACATTTTTTAAGGGGAAGAGGTTTATAAAAAGTTTAATTATTGATAAAAATTACATTGCATTTCTTTAATAAAATCTACATTTTTTGTAATTTTTGATTAGTATTTTGCTAGCAAATATTTTTTGTTTCTCGTTTTTTGCTTATTTTGCAGCAATTTTTTCCAGTGAATCGCATTCAGTGACTGAATCTGCGAACAAATATGTCAGGAATATTTTCATTCGCAATAAATGGCAAAAAATTAAAACCATAAAATTTGTTTTAGCCTTGTTATTGTAGTCATGAGCATAGTTTCACTTTTGGTTAGCAAAATGACTATTTGTTAACTTAAAAAGCATAGAATCAGAGAAATTTAAAACAATGGTTTGGTCAATGAGAGTTGCACACCGAAACCACAAGGGTGTAAAAATTAAATTTCTAAAAATGTTTATCACAATATAGCGGCTACTTTTATGTAATGAATGACATTTTATGAAACTTATCTATACGTGAAATTATTATAATGATAAGAATAAGTAAAATGAATAATAATCATTCATTAGTAAGAATGCTTAATGAGTTATAAAAAAAATCATGTAAAGCCGAGTAATTAAAGTGTTTTAAACATATACGTCAAGAACACAACAGTTTTGTGGGTATTTTTAAACTAAGTAAATGTTTTGTTAACAAAAAATATTAATAATTCCAACACTCATTTAAGCGCAATGAGACATTTAAATTATGTAGAAACAAATCTTAGGCATAGAATTCATGATTTAACTAACTATAAAACTTTTAATCAAAATTCACAACTTCAACCGAAAAAATTCTGGGTGAAAGATTAAAATTTGAAAATTCTGAATTAATCTTGTTTAGCAAAAAAAATGGTTAACGTTTAATGTTTCTGACAATATTTAATGTGTGATACAAATAAATATAATTTTTTAAAACCAAAAATGCTATTCAAAACTTTAGATCGTAAGTTTCCATTATTATTGCTAACACAAATGATAATAAATGGAAGATAACATTCTTTTTGCTATCAGCGAATCAACAAAGTAAATACTTAATAATTGTAGTGGCAGTTAATGTACTATAATTTCTCACAAATAGTAAATGATCAATGAATACTCAATACTCAAACAACGATTCTAAGACAATACTCAATAATTTTCATAACTGATTTAAAACAATTTATTTCAAGCCAACAAAGGAAAGTAAAATTTAGTGACGCAACTTAATGGAGTGATATTTAAAAATTCCCAAATTTTTTAATCTAGAATAAAAAAGTTTAAATGCGTTTTTGTTTATATAAAAAAATTTACAAAACATTTTATTAACGCAACGGCACTCACGAACACATGATATATTACTCGCAAATAAAATTAATGTGGTTATCATTTATTACAATTATTAGTTGTGTGTTCACTGAGAACAGAGTTAGAGTGAAAAAAAGCAGAGATAAAAAGTGAGAGTTTTCTACCATTGTGTTTATATTTATCGCAAAATGCGTAACTAAATAATTAAAGTCAAGGCCTAGTCATAATAATAACAATAATAATACAGAAGGCTTATTAAATAACATTTAGCCGTATTTTAGCTAGTTATTTCCACCTAACCATATATTTCAATATACTGTTACTGTAGTTTATAAAAAAGAAAAACAGAATTGGATGCGACAAAAAAAACAAATAATATACTATTATCTCATATCAAATAACGAAATTAAGTGATATTTAGCCTATTGGTGCTAAACCACTTTTTTCTGCGATTCCGTAATTGTAATGGATTCTACTTATAGTTATTGTGAAGATGTGCTTTTTTGAGCATATTGATATCCAGTCTAACAAAAGACATAACACATATTTTTTATTTTTATTATTCTGTATTCTATTATTATTTCCTATTGAAAAATTCATTTCCAGGATGAAAGTGTGAACAATGAAAAAATAGCACTGATTATTGAATGATAATTTAATATATACATCTGTTTATTCAATCTTTTAAATATTTTTACAAATCACCACTAGTTATGCGCTATTAACAAATAAAGAAAATAATTACCTGAATAGATAGATAAATTTAAAAAATAGTTAAATTCTATTTTTGTTGAATTAATTATTAAGCGAATACTCTAGCAAATTAGAAGGTAAAAGAATCGAAAGATTGTCGATTACAGTCAATGACGTTCTTCAATATTAAGAAAAGCCTATTACTATACAATTCTTAGTCATAAAAAATTTTACACAAAACTATTAGTTCTACAAAAAATCGAAAAATTTCTCAATCTTCGCTAAGACTTTTAAATTTTGTTTTTGAGTTACTGAATATTTAAATTTAAATCTTCGAGCTATTCGAAATTATAATAAATGAATTTACATAAAAAATAATTGTTGAAAAAGTAAATCAAAATTTTCCGAATTAAGGCTTTTTTTTATAAAAGAGAGCGAACACACATTTCATCGATTATTATCTCTATAATCTCCAACAGCCACCAATATTGTTATAAATTTATTTAAATTGATTGGAGTTGATAAAAAATTACAATAAATAGGTTATAAGAAATATTTTTAGCGCACGAATATTTTTCGCACAACGATAATAAACTGAATACATTTATAATAACCGTACAATAATTATTAAATTTGTATTCGCCATTATATTTATCGAACAATATCCCAGTTAATTATATCAATATTCAAAAAAAATGTATATTGAAAAATGTTTCGCTACGCAAAACGTCGAACGCAAAATTATTATTTATTAAAAATGTATTACTATTACAACCATTATTGCGTTTGATATCCCGACGAAAAATTTCCTATTATTTAGCTGCCCTATTCATCAAAATAGAAGTTAAAGCGTAAATATATTGTCCACAAATGCATAAAATTCCAGCATTATTATTCAATTAGTGAACTATTAAACAAAAAATTGTGAAGTTTGTTTCGCTGATAAACCGAACGAGTAGAGAAAAAAGTAAAGTTACGTATACCCTCGCACACAGATTCACTAACAGTTAGAACAGCACACACAACGCATACGTAATATCGACAAGCATGTGTGATGTCGAAATATGGTATACCATTTTTAGTAGGAGTGACTTGCAACGCGAAAATAGAGAAGAGAAAGAGAGAGAGAGAGAGAGAGAAAGACAGATAGATAGTTATATACGCACACATACATACACATACGCTTAACACACCGAAGAGAGAAAGAAAGAGATTAAAACGCTGCTGAGAAAATTTTTTATAAATATCTATTTATATATATATATATATACAGAAAAGTAAATATACGTTTTAGCAAACAGCATCGCTTCACAAAATGAGAGAGCTATCCGCCAGTGAAGGATTTAATAATATATACGTAATTAATATACTGTTATGCTATTCCGTGTGTGTGTGTGTGTATGTGTGTGCTGGCGTCTTCCACAGTAACTACTACTATTTCGTATCGTGTTTGAAAATATAACAGTTTTTTGATTTCTCTCGAAAAAATGTAAACAATATATTTCATTTGTGTGCGCGTGTTGTGTGTGTGTGTGAGTTCGGATAATTGTTATTAGTTTTATACCCGCGTTTGGTGCTTACGGTTTACTGCATAGAAATTTTCAACTCTGCCACTACTATTTCACTGTTATTTGTATTAACATAGGGAGGAAAAATTTAAAGTGCGTGCATGTGTGTGTGTGTACGAGTGTGTGTGCGAACGATAGTTGAGATTTTGTGTACGTGTGTGCGCGTGTTTTGCAATTTTGTGACGTTAGAAAAACCCCCGTATCATTAAATAAGATAAATTTATTATGGTTTATTATTCAATTTTTTCTAGAAGAGCCGTCAGTGCAAAGAGGCAGAGAAAACTTAAATCGCCGAACATAACGGTACTTTTATATTTTTTTATTGCTTATTTTTTTAATTTATTTATTATTAAAGAGTCAAAATAATAGCATTTATAGCATTTTTATTTCATAAATTATAAGCATATAATTGTTATATATTCACGAGTCACATGGTTCGAGTCGTTTTAGTTTATAAATGCTATTTGCTATTTTCAATGATAAATGCTTTAAAAGCTATAAATGCTCTTTTAGCTGAAACCAAAAAATTGTCGTTTAAATCTGATTAGTTTTTGTTAAACCTTCCCTAAAATTTTTGTTTCAATACCCACCGAAAATTCATAATAACTTTTTTTCGAAAATTCTTAATTTAATAAAATAAACTAAGAGAGATTGAGAAAAAGACATAATACTTTAACCTCTAGGTAATATTTAGAAAAATCTAAATGCTATTTTAAAATGCTATTTTCGTATGCTATAAATGCGATTATTTAGACGCTCCATTTATTATAGTTTTAATTTCATTATTATTAAATTATTAAATAAGTAACACTAAAGTTAGTGGCTATTACTAGCGGAAAATACTTTAAAAATTATGTTACGGATTATTCAAAAAATTTGCTTTAGATTTGAATAAGAGTTTAAAAAAGAGAATCGCATGCTGACGAGACTCGTGAGCAACGCATATGAGTTTTACAATTAGACTGTGATATACAGCTAATGGTTGTTGTGGTGACTACAGTTGCCTCCACAGCGAACAACAGCAACAGCAGCAGCAACAGTGACAACTATTATAGTTCATCTGCATCGGACATACCGACCATTGCAGCAACATTTGCGAATAGCGGACACATCACACACTGGGACTGCATGCCCCTGGTATGTGTCACCACATATTCATTCCATTTGAGAGTTATCCGCAAATATTTCATTTGTCGATAACTGTTTTTAGGATGAATTTCATCCATTTATTGAGGCACTACTGCCTCACGTGAAGTCCTTTTCGTACACATGGTTTAATCTGCAGGCGGCTAAACGGAAATATTTCAAAAAACACGAAAAAAGAATGACACTCGAAGAAGAGAGGAGGTGTAAGGATGAACTTCAGGTAATAATACGAAAATTAGATAAATAATTATTAGTGAAATTAATGGACGAGAAAGTAGGCCTAAATTTACGATGTGTGTTCGTGTGGGAGAATGTGAAACGTAAATGTATAATAAGTGATTTTATTTTCAAGTCTCAGTCTCACCTCTGTTATCAATTGCGAGCACATATCTCATCTGTACATTACTTTAAGATTCTGTATAAATATAGCACACGCTGTGCCTTTCATTTCGCTTTTTTCCTCTGCTTGAAAATCCTATTATAGCGTTGGCTTTGCTTTAAAGCAGTGGTTTTCAAACTTTTCTTTACGTGACACAAAATTTCTAAAAGATTTCTTCTGCAAACCATAATTTAAAGTCTTAATTTTTTAAAATAAATGAGAATGATATGCATGCATTTTAGCAGATAATATTTTACAGAGCTTATCGCAAATCACTTTCAATATTTAATTGTGGTTTATAGTTTTATTATAAATAAGTAGGAGTAGATGAAATGTGATATGTTTTTTCTAAATTTTCAACTATGTTGCGACCGATAACTAATCCTAATTTCAAAAAAGCCTGCGACCGAATTTTTTAGTTCTACGGCTCTGTTTTGGGTCGCTACCCATAGTTTGGGAACCTCTGCTTTAAAGCAATAAAACAACGCAACATTATTATATGGCCTACAAATTACTGAAAAAAGTTCACGTTTTGAATTTTTAAACTCCATTATGCTTAGAGTATACACATAGATCGCGTGAATCCATGTGATAGAGTGAATGAGTTTGCTTATAATCGTAAATTTATTTATATAAGCCAAACGATACATTAGATGACTTCACTTCAGACATTCGCACGAATACTATACTATTGACCACACATTTCGTACGCATAGACATTTTTTAATTTTAATTATTTTTAAATGTTTAAATTATACTTTTTGGCGCCGCCTGGTGAAGCCAGGCATTTGTCTTGTGTACTATGTACTACATTTGATTTTAGTGTGCGTTTTGATTCACAGGCCCTTCTCTCGTGAGCATTATTTAAATACCAACTTTTTATGATATACTTTAGAAAGTTTTCGAATCAGAGATGAGAAAAGTTTTCTATTCGTAATTTTTATCAACTTTACTCTAATGCGTACACTTTTTTCTACGTTCTCTTTTCTTATATACACACACTTTTGGATACATTGTCTCTGAAATTTTTTCTTCTCACCACACTCTTGTTTCGACCGAAAAAAAACAAATGGAAAAAATTAACACTTAATAACATTTCTACGCTCACAGAACGAGAGGCTAGAAGTGAAGCAGAAGTGGGCGTCACGATTGTTGGGTAAATTGCGGAAAGACATCACTCAAGAATGTCGCGAGGACTTTGTGCTGGGAATCACTGGCAAGAAACGC
>JAQIXJ010000087.1:0-57177 GCA_034700185.1 Phthiracarus laevigatus | reverse complement strand
ATCAAAAATCTTATCGTTGATTCCTATAAATAGCCAAAAAGGAAATACTTTTATATTAAGTGTTTGAATAGCAATGCATTTAGGGATATAGTTTATAAATTATTTGCTTTGTTATATGGCATAATAAAAATATGGACAAAATTATAATTATTTACTTAAAAATTATTTGTTAATTTATTGTAAAAATTGTTATTCTAATATAGTTGATAAAATTGTTAAATTGCAAGAATCAGCGAAAGGGATTATATTTAGAGTAACAAATAAATATAATCCACATTGTATTTAACAATTTAATTATATTAAACTAATAAATTATATTTAACCCTTGATTATCTATTTACATGAAATGGAAAAACGACAAAAATGAGTAATGTTAGGGGCAAAGTTGGTTGCCTATTATATTCATATTATATATTATAATTAAAACTAATAGCATAAGTAAAATCTAGAATCTAAATTTGGTGCTTAAATAATCTAATAAAAACTTTTTTCAAAAAAAGAATTTCAATTACTCCTGAATTGTAACTATCGACGTCTGCTATTTCAAAAAACTGCAAGCCAAGTAGGATAAACTTAAGCCTAAAATTGATTAGTGCCAGTTGAATAAGCTATGTTTGTTTTATATAAATCTCTTAAAGGTTTAAAGTTGATCGAAATAATCTAAACCACCTTTTATATAATATAGGTTAAAAAGCATTGAAATATGTTAAATTTGAGATGAAGCAAGTTTAGATTGCAGATGAGGCACAACATCGGTAACACTAATTATAAATATTGCGTGAAGTGAATAAAATGCAACACAAATAATACTTAAAAGATTTTTTTGTTTATGATACTTATATAGATTTTGGTACTCTGTCTGTTCATCGGTAACTCTGTCGTGCACCCGTTTTATAATTGAAATAAAAAACAAAAAACTTTTCTAAATTGGACTGTGTAAAAAATTACATTGTTAAGCAATGAAAAACCTAATATAGATTTATATTCTAGCTAAAAAATAATAGATTTTTATAAACTATACAGCTTATATATTATTTTGCTTTTCATCAGAATCCTTTTCGTTAATAGCCAATATTAAGTTTTAACTTAAGTTTATACCAAGTTTAACCATTTCGACACTATTTTCCCAAAATTTTGTTAATTTATTCCATAGTTTTAATCGTTTTTAAATTTTATTTTTGATTTAATTAAATGGAATTCAACAATTTAATACTCAGGTAAGTGAAAATCGTAAGAAAAAGTTTTTTAGTCGTTTATTAATTGTTTTAAAAAATACCAAAAATCATTTAATAAATCGTATGAAATATTTTTTTATTACAAAAATTAATTAAAATCAATATCATTAAATAAATTAAGTTGTATTTAATAGATTGTTTCTAAAAAATGAAGTATATTATTCAAAAAGGTGTATTATATCAATTCTTGTTTAATTTTTCTTCCGAACGAACAATTTTTAAATTAAATTAATTAAAATCTAAATTTTTTAAAAATATTTTTTCAATTTTTTGAGCATATTCAGCACCAGAAATTAATTGTAGATTTAATCAAATACGATATGGTCTTAATATCTGTCTTTTTAAAGTAAGTTTAAGTAATTTTATGGTCGCCCGCTCCCATAATTTTTAAATTTTTAAAAAAGTTAACTTTTTTTTAAATTCGGAAGATTAAGCCAAGAAATTTATCTTTTTTTAACCTATTTAATCCACAATCGCCAATAATGCTACTTTTAAAACTGAATCTTCAGATGAAAATTTTAGCTAATTTTGACCTAAATTTGACATTTTTTGAGTTAAATTAGGCTGTTTTAATATAAAAGCGAGAACTTTTGTTCCAAACTTTGTCCTTATTTTGGTCATTTTTGCTTTATTTTTTCAATTTTGACCTGTTTATTGCCCATTTTTATCCATTATGGCGATTTTTAGCCCTCTTTTTGCACCATTTGACCAGAAAATTCTTTTATTAACATAAGTAATCGGTAAAATCCCATAATTATTATAAGAAACGGTTAAAATCTCTTAATTAATTTGAAGATCATTATCCCTTTATTAGCTAAAGAGTGTGGATAGACGGACAGATGGACTGACGGAGAAAAATTCTAATCCAAATATCCGGCAAAGTAGTCAGATAAAAAATTGAAAAACCGGTTGAATTGTCAAAAATGGTTTAATTCGTTTTATTAGATTAATTTAGTTTAACTTAATTGTGTCTGAATCGGTTAAATAAATCGTTATAAAAAAAATTTAAAAAATTTTGCTCAATCGTTAATAAAAGTTAGTTAGCTTAAAGGGAATGCAGTTATTTATTATCCATTATTAGATTGTCACATAAAAAATATTTGATTTATAGTTTGCTACTTTATATGTACATTCTAGCTTTTGTTAATATAAATGTAAATAGCAACTTCTGTGGTGAAAACAAAACTTAGAAAATGAATAAAAAGCTAATAGTTTAAAGAGCGGATCTCCCATTAAATAAATAGTATACTTTTATTCTTGCTGTAAAATATTAAATTTTTTGAAATTTTACAGTTTTAAAAACAATTTAATTTCAACATCATAATTAATTAATCCGGTTTTAATCCTTTAAAGACGTAAAATTTTATAAACAATTGTTTATTAATTATTTAATAATTATTAAAAAACCAATTTTCAATAAAATATTTTAATAAAAGAGTTTAATGAAGAGAAAAATGAGCTTTATTTCATTTTTTATTTCAAATGTAAATATTGCTATTAGTAATACAAGTTTTTGTATTAGTTAAATTTGTCTCACAAAGTTTTAAAATATATTCTAAACGAATATTACCATTATCCTAATTTACCATTTCTCTTGTCCTTATCTTCAAACTCATTTAAGAGAATTATAAAGCAAAAGTTACAAACTTATTTCTTAATGAATCACAAATGTACTAACATCCATCAATTTCTAAGAATTAAACATTTATAATTATTTTCTTTAGTCTTTTTGTCGGTAAATAAGGTTTATTATTTTCTGTACGATACAACTTTTCAAAAAACCTGAAGGTACATTTTAGAGTACGATACTATTATTCTTAGATTTTTTTCAATGTTAAGGCTTTTCTAAATGTTTCTTAATTTATTAAACAAATTGGCAAAAATATTTTGTCAAAATTATGTTATTATGCAAAATTCGGAATTTTGAAAACAATTTTGGGAAGAGGTAATATAAAGTAATCAGATTTAAACGACAAGATTAGATAAAGATATTATTATTTACAGCTTTTATTTTTCTAGCAATTATTCCTAAAAATATAAAATAATATTTATAAATGGATTTAAAGAACTCAAAACTATTGGATTCGCATACATATACCAATGCTTATGAATTAAACAATTAAATTGCAAAAAAGTTAGTATTTTGACTATTAATAAGGTTAATGCTACACAAAATTAAAAATATTGCTAACATTTGTGCTTTTTTTGCATAAATATCATTGCCCAACACAGATTTATTATTTTAATACTTGACTTGAATTTTTCCTTTAAGAAAATAGTAAATTCATATACAAGATATAAATAATACTAACTAAATAAAATTTACAGTTTATGTACTAATTAGTTTTAACATTAAAATTAATAAAATCGTTTAATCATATTCAAATAATACGATCAGTTTAGCGATAATAACAAATAAATTTAAAAAAATTAAAGTCTACAAAGTCACCTACAGACATGTCAAATACAATAGCTGACTGAGTTTCTGAAAATGAGCCAAAAAATGTTAATTTAATCATAAATAATGAGCATTTAGTATAATTTATATTATTTTTGTGTTAAAAAAGTGTTTAACAAAATAATTATAAACAAGAATTAAAATTATTAAAGCGCTCACTTTATATAAATACTTTTCAAGTGAATAGATATGTGCATTAGTTAAGTGAATTATGTATATTTGCTTACCGTTATTCAAAAAATACATTTATTCTTGATTCACATTATTTTTAAACAATCAAAACCTTACACTATTATTTTTTCGCTAAAAATTTTTTTGTACTTTAAAACAGTTTTAAAAGTACTTCAATGAGTGTTTTGGATATTATTAATCATTTTTAGTTTAGCTGTTGACGAGTTAGTAACAAATTGTTATTTTAGAAACAACTAAGCTCATGTTTTATTATGTTTATGTGTAATTTGTAAGACGCTTGGCACCAAATATCACTCATTTATGACCAGATTTAACAAATATTGCATATGTTTAACACCATTTAACCCATATTTTGCTCCTATTAAAACTAGTTTTAACCCATTTATGTTTATAGACTTTTTGTGGGCCATCAAAACATTGGAAACTAGAAACAAGTTTTATATTTCGTTTGCCAATACATATTTAAACTTATAAAATAATAACTAGTAACACTTAATGTTTTAGTCTAACTTATTTTTATTAACAACCTCATAAAAGTAAATAATTATAAACAATCGTAACAAATTTTAATTTAATACAATTATACTAACATCTATAAAATTCGAAGAATTAAATAATCATTTAAAATATTTGTTTTCTTCCATCGTTTTAACTGTAAATTAAACAGTTCAGTTTAGATGCATGTAAATATTATATAAATTCTATAACGAATATCATAGTACGCTTTTTTGATTCTAATATTTCATTTATTCAATAGTGATATAATATTGAAATATATAAGAGTTGTTATAGTCATGAAATTCGTTATGCAAATAGGTGTAAATTAGTTTATTAATTTTTACAAATAGTTATCCTAATAGTTAAAGAAATCGTTTGAAAAACCTATTTATTTGAATTCCGAAATTTTCCAAAAATATATTATATACAAAACCACATAAGATTTAATCGGCATTATGTTGTGCGTTGTTCCTAAAATTTTCAAGAATTTTCAAGTAAAACCATGAACACATTTGTTGCCAATAACACTAAGTTAAAATACTAAGACCAATGTGCCTAAAATTTATCTTAACTAACAAAACGTAGGCTTAATAGTGTATTGCAAAATGTATTATGGGTTTTTAACAATTTTTACAAATAGTAAACTAAAACTTTTTGAAAAATTTGTAACACAATTAAAGTTATTAATAAGAGAACGTGTCTGAAAAAACAATGTAATCGTGTATATGCCAGTGCGTGTTTACCAATAAAGAATTAGTCTATTTTTATTAGAGCAGTTAAATATTTATTATTAAAAAATTTTAAATTTTATAATCAAATTAATTTTAACAAATAATTAATTAATAAGGGTTTTAATGTTTTCAATGACTAAAAATGTTATGAACAAATGTTTAAAACAATTCATTTTTTAATTATTTTAAAACGTAATTAATAATATTTTTTATTAAAAGAGATTAATAAAGTGCATAAATAACATATTTCAACTTTTTTCTTTCTTAAATTTAGTCCTATTTGCTAATAGTTATATAAGTTTTTGGTGCAAACAAATTAGTCCAACAAATGTAAAAAATCTATTCAAACGCTTTAAAAAATCTTATTTAGGTTCTAATTTGCATTTTATTGATTTTAAAACACTTCAATGATTTTAGTCGATTATCGTTAAAAACAGAAGTAAAATACAAGATGATTGAAAAATAATCCTAAAAACGAAAGCAAAAATACAAATGCATAATAATCATTGCACGGTATAGATAAATGATTTTAAAGTACCAATTTCATATTCAATTCCACAAAGAAAATAGTCACCTCAATAGGTTTAAACTTGGTTCTTGAATGAACAGTAGAATTATAATTATGCACTTTTTGGTGCAATACATTAATGAATCTTTTAGTGTTTTCAAAGAACATATATTTATATACAATTTTTTTAAACGTTCTAATATATCTTTCTATTACATATGCTTTTACTTTTGGTTTTCTTTTATATTTAGAAAATATATGAATGAAGGCTTTTTTGACTTAATTTGGTTTTTTATTACTTATTGGAACAACTCAAGCATATTTAGATAAGACATCAATAACTGTTAACACTTCAGAGGTATTACCAAATTTTTATAAGTTTGAGTATTATGGGGTTGAACTTATCCCTTACTTTGGTAGTGCATTGCCCATCAATATTATTATTAAATTACTACCTATAGTGCATGGATTCAAAATAATATATTGAAATCAACCATTATAGAGTATTTTGGGATAATTATTAAATCCTCATACGTCACTCACAAATAGACGCTTACAAGTGTATTTCGGAACAAAAAAGTGAACTTATTATACCGCCAGTATTTTAGCAATGCTCACGAAATTTAGTAAGTATTTCGGGATAAAAATTGAACTTCCATTCCCGCCAATATTTTGTTAACTATTAATAAATGTAGAAAGTATTTCGGGATAATGAGTGAACTTCATTTCCCGCCAATACTTTATAAATGCTTTACCCAATGTATAAAGTATTTCGGGATAAAAACTAAATTTATAATACATACAATATGATTGCTATCCACACAAACTGTAGTAAGTATTTCGGGATAAAAAAGAACTTCCTTTCCCTCCAATACTTTGTTAATGATTAAAAAAATGTAGAAAGTATTTCGGGATAAAAAGTAAACTGCATTTCCCGCCAATACTTTACAAACGCTTTACCCAATGTATAAAGTATTTCGGGATAAAAACTAAACTTATAATACCGCCAATATGATTGCTATCCACACAAACTGTAATAAGTATTTCGGGATAAAAATGAACTTCCATCCCGGCCAAAATTTTGTTAACGATTAAAAAAAATGTAGAAAGTATTTCGGGATAAAAAGAAAACTTCATTTCCCGCTAATACTTTATAAATGCTTAATCCAATGTATAAAGTATTTCGGAATAAAAACTAAACTTATAATACCGCCAATATGATTGCTATACACACAAACTGTAGTAAGTAATTCGGGAACAAAATGAAATTCCATTCCCGCCAATCCTTTATAAACTATTAACTCAACGCAGAAAGTATTTCGTAATAAAAACTCAACTACCCTTCCCGCCAATAATTTATTACCGCTTAAAATAACAGAAAGTATTTCGGAAAAAAGTAAACTTCCATTCGGGAAAAAATTTTATTAACACAACCGTATAACGTATATTGGGAATTTAAAAAGACTAATATTTAGCTGACTAAACGTTTTTTAAATAATATTTAGAAATAATAATTTATAGCTAAATTATTATCACAATTTTTTTATCAATATTTATAAAAAAAATTAATATTTTACATGAGAACAAAATTTGAATTTCATAAGCAAATTTTCCAAACTAAATCTTATAATTTTAAACTAATGTTTCTACGATTGATTTATTTTTCGATAGTTTATTTAAATCAGACGATCAATTTTATTTTCTGGTGGGTATCATAACCTTTGTATCATTGATTTCAAACCGTGGCAATTATTAGAAAATTAACCCAATAATTGAAAAAATGAACAAAAACAGTGATTTTATAATAAGTTATTTTAGACGGAATTTTTAAACCAAAATACAATATCATTATTGTTAACAAAAAAGTAATTTCCATACTAGTGATTAGTTGAATTGTTTACAATATGTCGTAACCAATACAAGTTTTTTATCTCAAAACACAAAATAAAATTTCTAGAGCAACGGTTACTTTTATGGATCACAATATATCGCAGCCAATACTAGTTTTTTTTATCCCAAAATACTTAACAACGCACAGGAATAGTAAACATTATATTCCCTGTTTATTTTGCCAAATGAACTAAACTTGTGTTGCACTGAAAGTTAACAAAAAGGAGCAAATCCCATTGAATAGCATTGCCATCCATTTAAGGTATTACGGGATAAATTCTACCCACGATAAAACCCGCAGTTAAAAACATGTTAATATAAATAAAAGTATTATAGCAATATTCATGAAAATTTACCATATTATTAGTGTGTATATATTCGAGGAATACCTTAAATTTCAGGAAATTATTCCAACCTGAAAAAAAGTTACAAAGGTTTTAAGACACTGCGGGGTTGTTTTTATCCCGTTTTTCCTCTGAAGTGTTAAAAATAATTATGATGTTAAAAGGTTAACTCATTTAAGCTTTTTATGTGATTTTTCATGAATTTTATATGGAATCGAGTTAGCTTTATAGAAAAAATTATTTTCATTTGACATCTTAGAAAACTGTAGAGTCAATATATAAATTAATCTAATTTTTAAATAAAAGTATTAGCTAAGATGAAACTAAAAGAAAGTGAGCTCTGTAAATGTTTCTCTTGTTTTTAACAAGTAATTTTTAACATTTTAATATCCCATATAAATTCTTAGATTTTAGGATCAACGTGTTGGGCGCGAAAGGAGAGCGCGCGACGCACACCATTTAAAAGTAACGAACAGAGAAAATAAACTCAGTTAACTCTGTTAAATCAATATTCATCTTCAAATAATTAAATATATTTAAAAAATGTATATATAAAAATCAAATAACTATTAGAATCGATTTATTTTAATTAATTGTAATATTTTGTTGTAGTACATTGTAATAATTTTAAGTTTAATAAACGTTTTTAACTTACATGATTGTTGGAAAAAATTTAAAAAACTGACTGTTAAAGTTTACTCTTACCAAATATTCTTAAGAGTTAAGGATAAGAATTTGGAAAATTGTTCAACTTATAAGTTTTGTGGATCAGTAGATAGATATATGCGCTATAGAATTGAATATATTAGTGACATCTATTGTCAATTAATATATATGACACACACTGACCATAGTCAACACACATACCGTCAGGCAATATGGCGTTATAGTGGTTATTGAGCGCCAGTTAATAGTGTGTGGGATTGGCATTGTATTCATTTGTAATCGTAATTCTGTGTTGGGATGGCGTTAACCAATCACCACCTAATGGATACTATGTTTGATGGCAAACATCTATTTGTATTATTCATAATCAGTTCACAATGAAAGAGATGGTTGGCGGCTGTTGCGTATGTTCTGATGAAAGAGGCTTTTATGAAAACCCATTAGTTTATTGTGATGGACAAGGATGTAATGTCGCTGTGCATCAAGGTTTACAACATTATCACTAATATCACCAATTACAACATTAATGCTTTGTTTTTCATTTTGTTTAGCGTGTTATGGTATAGTTCAGGTGCCAACTGGTCCCTGGTTTTGTCGAAAGTGTGAATCCCAAGAAAGGGCTGCCAGAGTTGTAAGTTAAACAATAGATATCTAACGTTTAGAATCACTTACAGTTAAAACTCCAAAAATTTTGTCACAATTTATTGGGAAATTTTTGGTTCATACGGTATGCTGACAGTGAAGGCAAGCAAATGGATTTGATAGTACCGTATTTCCATCCTTATGTTCGCAATGGAGTTTATTTTTAAAATAACCGATGATCTAAAACTTTTTTGCCGATTAGAAACCGATCTGCCAATGAATATCTTGTTTTATTTATGTTTGTAAAGAATTGTTTGATTTTTGTTGTTATTTACCGTATGTATCAAAAATAATTGATTGTTTTTTCAAATTGTTTTTTCAAATGATTTTCGGTGTTTTGATTATCAACCGGTACTCTAATATTTTTATATGAATTATCGATACACCAAATTAGTTATAAACGAGTATATTTTAATTTTTGATTGAATTTGATATAATTAGAGATGCGAATTGTGTCCATCTAAAGACGGAGCACTTAAACGTACGGATAACGGTAATTGGGGGCACGTTGTGTGTGCTCTATATATACCAGAAGTGAGATTTGGTAATAATAATACTATGGAACCAATTATACTTCAATTGGTACCACCGGAACGATACAGTAGAACGTGTTCGCTGTGCGAAGAACAGGGAAAAGAAAGCAAATCGAAAATCGGTGCGTGTATGCAATGCAATAAAGCTGGATGTAAACAATACTTTCACGTTACGTGGTATGAAATATATCAATAAATATTATATAAATTATTATTTAAGCCGTAATTAAACAATATTAAACGTATTATAATTAAATTGTGTATTTAAAATTGTAATACTCGAACGATATGTTTAATTGTTAACTGCATATTAATTTATTAATTATATAACTAATTTAATGTTTACAAAACGCCGTCCCATAATCTAATTAAATAGTATTAGGATTAACTTATTAGCTCACTAATCACTGTTCGTGTTGCTCACATTTCTTATTTATAGCTTTGTGTGCCTATTGACTAGTGATAGTTTAGACTCTAAACTTTAGAGTCTAATAACTTCGCGAGCCTGAACCTCGGACTCGGACAAAGATATTTCAGGTTCGATGTTTCTTGCATTTTGGAACCTATATCTGAGGTTTTAGGCTCTGGTTCTGCTTACGAGCATAAATACTGAGGCTTCAAAATTTTTCTTTGGTTTATTTTATGTAGAATTTTGATGATTGTCCCAATTTTAAATATTTTTACTGCGTCTGTGTTATTATTATTATATTTACTAAAAGAAATATATTCAGTTTTGCTCATTTTAATCAATTTTTTATTTTGCATGAACAATGAATTTCAAACAAAACGTATATGAAGTTACAAAACTCATACACTGTTGCTCTTAAGTGATATTAAGTCATTGATATGTAATATTCTTGAATTAATTTTTCCAATGTGAAAAAATTTATAGTGGCTAAGAAGTGTGAGTTCACGCTCCGGCTCTTAATTTAATTGAGGTTCTGGTTCTTATAGAGAGGTTTAATTTCAGGTTCCGAGCCTCATCATCACTAACTTTTTCCATTATTATTTAAATAAATGTTTGTGTTTAAATTGGTAATTTTTTTTGCATATGACAACAATATGAAGTAAATTTAATTATACTTAATTAATAGTGTTGTAAGATAGTTAATATAAATATAATTTATAATACTAACTTGCAATGCAATTAATTCCAAAATAAAAATGAGATTGATATTTATGTTATTGTTGTTCAATTAGATTAGTTTTGTTTTTCTTTGCCCATTAACTTTATTATTGTTGGTTATATAAAGCTTGGGTTTTTATACGTTTCCTCTAATTTGTTTAAGTGTTTTCAGAATCGCTATAAACTTTTGTTACCAAACAAACATTTACTAATTAAACTCGAATAATATTTTTTAATCAAAAACATAGAAAATTGTTATTTTAATTCATTTCATATTAATGAGAATTTTTAATAATAATTAATAACAATAAAGCGATTTCACATTTCTTAATAAACTTATAATAAAGAAATTTTCATGTACTCTTAATAACAATAGATAATTAGACATTTTCGTAAAAATTTCAATTAAAAAATTGACTTTATAGGAGACTTTTTTATTTGTAACTCAGATTATACGCAAAATATTCGTATATAGCGTGTAATAACTTATAACGTTACCAGTATATTATGCTAAATCATGATAAAACTAAATTTAACATTAATATTTATATTAAAAGGCATTTTATCGGAACGCCATAATTATTTTTAAATTTTAAAGAAAAAGAGCCATCGATCATAGAGAGCGAGTAACCAAAAAAACATTGTTTTAACAGCAAATTTAGATATATTATGACTGTTTCAATCTTTTTTTTTTAATGACAAGCATTACTTAAATCAAAAAATTTTAATGATGCCATAAATGAGCATAAATTGTATTGCAATTAATTTTATAAAAATATTAGACTACCAAAAAATTAGTTGCTCTTATAAATGATTACATATTTATTTGCAGTGCACAGGCAGCGGGATTGTTATGCGAAGAAGCTGGTAATAATATGGATAATGTTAAATACTGCGGATATTGCAGTCACCATTACCAAAAACTTGTAAGATTATCAGCTATTTTTGAGAGTAACTATTCATATTATTGATTAAATATACGGTAACATTTGATTAGAAAAAGGAAGGCGGAAATATCAAACCAATTCCGGCATTCAAACCAATACCCAACGATAATGCAACGCCAGAGTCGAGTCCCGAGAAGTTTTCCCCATCACGACAAGCGCTTGTTATGCAAAACAACGATATAATTAAACATCCAAAGAAAAAGACGGGCAAAACAAATAGCATTTCGTCTAACGCTTCGATCGCTTCTCCAAGTTCTATACATTCAAACTCAAATCACGGCTCAATGCCAGCAAAATTAGAAATTGCCAATAAAATCAAAAATGAATACATTGGCACTGAAGAAAATATAAATTCTATAAAAATGAATACCTCCGCTCTTGTGATCGAATCTTCACTCGAGAAAACTGAAATCGAAAAGAAAAGAAAAAAGTCGATCGCATCTTCGGCGTCAACTTCACCACAAACCTCACGTCCTCTCACACCACCGGTCACTCTCACCAACATTATTGTAAATAACGAATCGAATGCAAACTCACCAAATCAGACCCATTTTCCTCTATATTCTGCGTCGTCATCGAATGTGACTGAAAAAGTTGGTGAAAGTCAGAAGTCGTTAAATTTCGGATCATTGCAACATTCATCACTCACTGCTAATATTAACGGTAATAGCGCCTCAATTAAACGTACAAAATGCGATGATTTGAATACAAATATTGATAAGAAAAAATTGAAAAAATCTATGTATGTTTTTTGGCAGTAGTTTTTTAAATTTCGGTATTTTTATTTATATTTGATCATAATTTTTGTAGCAATAATTACTGTCCACCGAAAACCAAATCTGCGGCAAAAGATTTTGGTGATCTGAAAGTTGTTCCATTGAAAAGAGTTCGTAAAAAGAAAGATTTGTTACCTCATAATTCGCATACCACTAATTGTGGAATGTAAGTCACATTTTTTAGTTATATTTAGTTTTGAACCGAATATTATATTTTTATTTATTTATTTTCGTTTTTTACTTACTTGCATGTGCTGTGGTATTTGGATTATTGGATGTTTTTATTTACTTGCGTTGAATGCGCACAAATTACTTTATTAATGATTTTCAATTAACCAAAAAAAACTGCATTCTATATTATTATATTATTATTTTGTTGTTTTTATATTTGAATAAATACATTACCATAATATGCATTACGATAGGAGTGCCCGCAATTCTCTCGTAGTAGCAGGTAGTGATCATAACTATTACCGGTGAGTTTGTCATGTCTTATCTGTCTATTTATCTATTAATTCTCGGAATGAATTATTGCATGTTTTTGTTCTAAACCTTAACTATAATCAAAATACAATCTAAATTAGATAATAATGTGTTTACCTTTGTTTTGATACGTAATTTGTTTATGTAAACGATTTGATGCTTATTTATAGGTCAAGTCCTAAAAATTTTAGTAATTTTCCTCCACTTAAAAATGGTTCCCCCATTCAAAATGGTTATACAGCGTACGGTGAAAATAATAATTCGACGTGTTCTTCATTATATAATATATCATCAGTGAGTGCTTTAAATAGTTGCAACGGTTCGAATTTGTTTTCGCAAGACGACACTATACCTCTTCCCTCATCTTCTAAGTCATTGCCTAAAACTTGTTCGCCGAAACAAAATGAGTATGTAATTTCTTTAGTAGTGATTTGATTAATTAGTTTTATTTATTTTATCAATCTGTTTACTAATTTATTTCATGAGTTTTTAAATTAATGTTTTTATACAGTATATTAGAGATATACCATAATTAGGTATTCGAACGAGTAAAAGTTTGCGTTAAATGTTGTTTTTATGTAAGCTTATGTGATGTATATTTGAGACTAGAAGTTACTTAATTAGTTAATGGAATGTGCCTAAAATTTATTTTAGTAATAGTATTTTATTGTTATAAATAGATCAGAATATCCGCAAACATTAGAGCAGTTATTAGAGCGACAATGGGCTCAAGGATCGCAATTCATTATAGATCAAGTACAGCATTTTGACATCGCATCACTGTTATCATGTTTACATCAGTTGCGTTCCGAGAATAATAGATTAGAAGAGCGCGTTCGCGATTTAATAGCTCGCAGAGATCACCTTTTAGCGGTTAACGCCAGACTCTCTCTGCCGACTAATAATGTATTTCCTATAAATGGAGCGCTGAGCTCATCGCTTAATTGCGATGGAATGTCAAGTACGCAACAGTCTCCGTCACACGCGAGCGCGCATTCAGCCATGTCTGCGGGTTCATCGCCGCGTATGCAAACCAATTCTCCGCAATGCAATGACTACCAAAACAAAGGTATTCGAGTATCGAGTCCCGCACAAGCCGTCAATCACTCTCCAATTCGCAATAATCCAATGGCATTCCAAACCAGTGGTGCAGATGCGGTCACGTATTCCTCTGCGCATCATATGTACCAAAATATGTCATCGTTTTCTGGCAACTCTATACCATCTCACAGTCCAAGTGATCCGTCTCCACCTCATTCTCACTACAATCTCTCCTCTCAACAACAAAACCAAAATAATTTGAGAAAAAGTAGCAGTTTTGAGAAAAGATAATCTTTTCTTGAAAAATAGTCAAGTTTTCAATATTTAAATCGTAATAATTAGTGTTTGCCATTGTCTACCACTTACTAAAGTATCCGTTACTCATTTTTAAATTTTAAATTTTTTTTGAAGACTAATTTAAGATTTAAAGTAGAATTTATCGCGAAACAAAGAAAGACTTAATTTAAAAAAATAATTCTATCATTTGTTTAGTTTTCAGTATATTTAGAATTTAGTTTTTAATCACTTTAGTTTAAACACAAAACTATAATTATTAATTTAATTTCGTTTAATTTTATTTAATTTATTGTTAGTAATTAAGGTATTCAAATAAATATTTGTCTATGAATATCGTAATTTTATATAATTGTAAAATAATAGCACTTTAAAAGTTTTTGCTCTTAATAACTCATTATTAATATTAATACTACCATATTATTGTACTTCAATTGTATTTCATAACATTTAAAATTGATAAAAAATAATAATTATTTATTAATATCAACTTAATATCAATTTCTATTGGTATTCCTTATCAACTATTGGTTTCGGATAATGATTACTTTAAACAAAAAAAATTATGATATTATGTGAAGCATACGTATATATCGGTGGTACACATATTGTTAGTTATCGAAATTTTTAGTTGTTTTCGTTTTTTAACAATTTTTTTAATAAAAAAACTTCATTTTAAATTAAAAATTAGATATTATAGAAATAAAAATTTTAAGGTGATGTGGATGCTGTTATTTTTAAATATAATAGTATTAAATACTATTTTAGTAAAATGTGAAAACAGCGCTACATTTACGAAGAGTTGTGATCGAGACGGCAATAGTATAAGCAATGTCGCAAATTTAGTATTAAGCGTAGGATCAAAAACGAATATCAAGTGTAAATTTATTTTTGACGCAACCAATAACGACACGCTATCAAACACAACAAATACTCTAAATTTACTTAAAGCTATTTATTCGGTTCTGGTTTATCCAAATGGATTAGAAGTTTCGAAAAGATTGCTAATTACAAATAAATCGACAATTAATTCAACAACTAATCAATTAATTTTTGACATCGGGTTTAATATAACAGAATCAGGACTCAAACATAAAGGAATTTACTACATTTATTTTAGTCAAAATGCGAATTTATTTTTGGGCGCAAATTTTACTATTGGAATAAATGGTAATTTTTGCCACCAAATTATTCATATGTGGCTAACATTTTAATGATATTTTGTGCATGAATAGCATTAGGCAATAACTCTGACAAATGTCAGTTCGTTGACCAGTGTTTTAGTAGCATTTGCACTAATGGTTTGTGTGTATGCGATCAACAATATCCTGTTTATCACGATAATGAGTGTTTGCACGGTAGGAACAGATCTTAGAAACAAATATTTAGGCCCTAATTATTCAATATATTTTAATTTAATTTTGCGCTTTAGCAAAAAAAATGTTGGAATCGTGTTATATTAACGAACAGTGTCAATACGGCGGATCTGTGGAGCTAACGTGTCAATCTAATAATACAATTAATTCTAATAAAATATGCGTCTGTCAACAAGAATATATATTTGTACCGAATCAACTTAAATGTCTCTTACCAAGTATTTAAATTATTTTTATAAGATTTATTTTGTATAAAATATAATCATGAATCATGACAGTAATTAATTCTATATTTGCAGCAAAAACCTAAAAATATGACAAATTAAATTTTTAATAATTCAGTAAACCATATTTAGGAGGTTAAAAACTTTTTTGGTATAAATTATTGATATAGGTTTTACGGTGTATTACACCCTATTATCAATTCAATGTCCGAGAATCAGTGCATTTTTTTCTATGATTCCGTTGTTTATTATGAATAGGAAAACTAACTTTTTGTTTATTTAGCTTCTGTGCAAATATCCTCAACTTTATTGCATTTCAAAAGAATTGTCATTTTAATTGTTTTTGCTATTGTATGGATATATAAGTTGCTTCCTCTCTTAATATTCATTGTTTGTATTTTTTGCCGTTTTTATGCAATGGGTTTCTGAGTTAATGGTTAAGATAAACCAACTGATTAGAGTTGAATCTTTCACGATTCATTAATATTTATTTATATACTAACTTATTTATAATAGTTTTAAAATCCAGATATAATTTGTTTAAAAATCTTGACAACTAAACAATAATAGTAAATATAGTAAACGAGTAAAGCGAAAAACTTTAGATAAAAAGTTGGCACACAAATGGATCGGGAATCTGTGTAGGCGTTGCTTTTAAATCTTTTATTCGAAGTCTTTCAACACTTTTAAATACGCTGTTACGTATTTTATCGCAAAATAGTTTGTCGCCATTAAAATAAGATTTACTCTTTGGATATATAAAAGTGTTATTTATTTTCTTTTGGCGTTTTCGTTTCGAAAACATTTTAATTGACATTTTAAACTAATTTATATCAATAATACTAAACGGTCTCAGCTTATTATTGTTATAGTCGTACGTACGGTAAGTTCGCCATTCAAATTAAAACCAGTTTCTGTATTTATATTTATCGCCCTAAAGCTAACAATGCATTAATTATAAAAATCAAAACAAACAAAAACTTGATATTTATTTATAGTTACGACTTCATATACAGTCAAAAAGAACTAATTAATGCTAAATAAATTATACTTGAAATCGATGAATAGATTTTCGTAAATGTTATATTTTCGTTATTTTTTTTTGTTACTGCATTAATAAATTAATTTGTACTCTCAATCGTTTTAAATTACTATTTATAGTTATATAATTAAGATTTGTATACAAACTAATAGATTAATTCCATAGAGAAAACAAACGAAAGCTGCGAAATATCGGAACAATGTCAAGCATATGACGAGAAAAGTTATTGCACAGCAGATTTTCGCTGTCAGTGCTATAAGAATGGTTGCTCTAAGCGTGAAAATAATTTTAGGTATGATATTTTAATAGCTGTTACTGTCAGCGTTTTACTACTAGTTATAATTGGAATCGTTTCGTACAAGTACTATAACAATATAAAGCAATTTATAATTGGGCTTAAAAAACGTGGAACCAATGTGACAGCGCAACCACAGCCACAACCGCAGCAGCATTTCCCATATGATGCGCATCGTGCACATCATCCAACCAATCATTCGTTAAATAGTAATACACAGCCCAGACAAATAGAGCAACTTGTTTTCCAGAAAAAAACAGCAAATCACAATGACATTACTGATGACTGTAATATTTATGATGATATCGCGGAAATCAGATATGTTACAACAAAATAACTCATCAAATTCAATATTACCGTACTGTACTATAAGTAGATAAATGATTTTTGTTAACTTATTCCATATTTTAATCAAATATTTTTTTTTGTTGTATCACATATTACAACATATTACAAATTAATTTGAAGTTTAAAAGTGCCATTAAATATATTTATATTACATTAAACATTTGAAATATTAATTGAGTAAACCCCTAATTTTATATCCAATTTGCGTTTATTTGAATTCATTTTTTATTACCGTTAATTAAAGTGTTAATGTTTGAGCTAATATTTTTCACCCAGTCATTAAAGTACGTATAACTTACCGTTAGTCATGAAATTCGTTATTTTTTTAAATTAAACAAATCTGAATGACAATCAGTGCAGTGTTTTCTTAGATTCCGTTGTTTTTTACGTTTTGGAAAACTAACTATTTTGCTTCTGAGCAAATATCCTTAACTTTATTGCATATCAAAAGAATTGTCATTTTTAATTGTTTTTGCTATTGTATGGATATATAAGTTGCTTCCTCTCTTTATATTCCATTGTTTGTATTTTTTGCCGTTTATATGCAATGGGTTTCAGAATTAAGATAAACCAACTGATTAGAGTTGAATCTTTCAATTCATTAATATTTATTCATATACCAAAATATTTATAATAGTTTTAAATTCCAATATAATTTTTTAATATATTCTCACATAATAATTAATTTGTGACAACTATTAAACTTTAAAGTCTCAATTCAAGACACCAGTTAGTTTCGTTTAACTTTCTTTTAAACATTAATCAAGTCTTAATGATTATGTGATGCGAGCGTATAGTTTAGTTGGCAACTTTGTTTATGTTATCTGTTATATTTAAAACTTTTCAATAAATAGTTTAGTCATGAGAGTGAATTTTTTAAATAAGAGATATGTTTATTTCGTAATATCTGTCGCTCTACGAACCGGTCAGAAATTCTGACCGATTCTAAATCTTATATTATAGTTTAAATCCTTTATAGAATTAAAAATTGTCAATTATTAAACTTTGGATTTTCAAAAAATTAATTATTAAATGAACAAAAAGTTTATTTGGAATATTTGCTATAAAAAAGAATAGCTGCCATATGATTTGTTAATAAAAAGGAACATGAAAATATTTTATTATTAACTAATGCATATTTATGGTAGATTTTCCGAAATTTTAAACATGAAAATAAATAATTTACTTATTATTTTTTGAAAAATTGAAACATGCAAAAATTTATATAAAATTATATTTAATACTTGTTTAATTTGTTTTCGTAGAGAATTTGTTTAAAAAATCTTGACAACCATTCATGATTAAGGCATTCCTGACAATTCATTCTTTTCCTAATAAATATATTAAATTATGATTGTGTTAATTAAATAATATTAAAATAAAATACTTTGGATCTCTGAGAAGAAGTTTTAGAATAAAATCCTTAGCCATCTCAGAAATAGAGCCAAATAAATAGGGAGGAAACTCTAATGGACCGTTAGTGATGTTGCAATAAGTTTCCTGTTTGGTCTCACCAGCAAACGGCGAATGTCCCGATAGAAGAACGTACGCTAATATACCGACGCTCCTAAAAACATCGAATTTATTTGTTCAACAAAAACTCTAGTATTAAAAGCTATGTGCCGTATACTTACCACATATCGGTGGACAGACTAATCGGCTCAAATTGAAGTATTTCAGGCGCTTTAAATTAAAATAATAATGCAGTTTAGTGCATAAAATTTGATCGTTAGCGATAAACTTATTCAAAAAATTATAAATGAATAAAAAAAAGGTATAACACATATTCCCGTTATTTGTTTCTTTACTTGCAATAAATTAATGCATGAAAAAATCTTTTCCCAACCTATTAATCTTAAGGGCATTAAAAAAAGTAAAGATAAAATTCGTGCGAAATAAATTGCATCAAATAAGAAGCGATTAGAGTTTCGCAAATATAATACAGCGTGAAATTCATTATGAATTAATAATTCATTCTCTAACGAATTTATTCATTGGTCAGATTTGGTTCATATAACAGATTCAAAGCTGCACAGCATCGTTATTTTTTTTATTGTGGCGATCCATTTGATAAGCATGGAAATAGACGGCACTCGCACGTCGCGACTTCCACTTTGACTGCATGACTGCCAATGTCATGCATTACTTCCTTATTTGAGAGTCATGAGCCATTCAAATTAAAACACAAAACTATCGCTCACGTCTAATGAATGTTTATTTAAACTAATGTATAAATGTCTAGAAAATAGTGTTTTGGTTTTCCAACACAGGTTGCATTTTATAATTGTGTAATGGTTTTTGCTGTACTCTCTCAGTGATTGTTAACCAAAAAAAAATCAAAACTTGTTCTCCGCGATCATAGTGTCAGTGTGAGCGTGGATTCTAGATTTTCTATGTAAAATGTGCAGCTGCTATATTACCTCCTCTCTCTCTCTCTCTCTCGTAATTTCAATGCAAGCTCACATATGAAAGCGTATACTGTATATTGTATAGAATAAAGTTATTCTAATAATAGTTAGCGTATTGCGCGGAAATCTCCCGCGGAGTGACGTGTTTAGAGTGCGTTACCTTATTTATACATGCATATAACGCTATGAGAAAAAGGGAAGTTAAAACTTTTGCCTTAAAATTTCAAACAATCGCCGAATCAATAAGAAATGTCATTGAAGGAGCGTTTATGTAAACAGACGTTACTATAAATATACATATTAATAGTAGAATGGCTTACAGTTGTGTTTGTGCAATATTTATTGTCACAATTTAATCTTAAGCCTTAATGGCATATAATTTATTAATTTATAACGCACTGTATATTTTCATTGCAATATAATTGGTTACACCCATCAAAATGTGACAAAATACAACAAACTAAAAGATAAAAGATAAGGATATGCGGAATAGACGGATGATAATGAAAATAATAGATATTAGATATACGGCAACATAAATGCTAACTATTTATGACAGCATCGCAATTGAGTGGTGCGTCATATAATATTATAGAAATACAGATATCACTCATACCGACATAATCAGGTGTTCCAACGATTTCTCGTATTTCGGCCCCTTTTGTCAGTTTTCGCGATATACCAAAATCGCAAAGTTTCACATCACCCTCTGGAAAGCACGTCGTCAACAGTATGTTTTGTGGCTATTTTTTGACAAAACAACAAAAATAAGTCATAAGAAAATAGTGAATAAATGGGGCTTAAGCCCATTTTATGGCCTATAATAATACTGTTATTGCGAAAAATAACAATATAAACGTACAATAAAACTTATACGTAATTCGCTTAATAAGCAAAGATAAGCTAAAATTTGAGGTCAACTGCATTAACATCTTAACTTAGATTGGAAATAACACTACCATTTAGCCTGTTATAGTATATGGCTTGCCTATCATTTTACTTATGGCTTTTCATTAATCACAGAAAAAATATATCCCCACGAAAACGTATTGTTAGAAAAAGTTGTTCTTATTTTCGAAGCTAAGGTTAATTTTAAGGCTGTCGTTACATTTAATAATGTTACTACAGTATCAACTTTTCAGATCATTTTCCTCAATGCGTTCGATTGAATAAAATATAATATGCACAATAATATGCAAATTTGATATAAACTTCTAAGTTAACATTTATTACGAATTATTGCTAAATCAAATCAGTTTCAAAAATCCCTTTAATCCATATAAAACAGCATTGAAAAACGCATGAGTTAAGGCATTATAAAACGAGCTTTTATAAGGCTATCAAAATGTCAAGTGAAAAATCTTTATTTTAATATAAAAAACAGGCTCTTTCAATGAAACGAGTTTTTTATGTCAAAACCTTAGGAGTTAATGATTGGCAATGAATTGCGATTTCATTCCCATATTGAGAAAATATCTAAAAATATATCTCGAAGGCTTGCGTTTCTTTCACATGCAAACACATTTTTATGTCTATTCTGTTGTGCGCGCAAAAAAATGTTTATATAACTCTTTGGCATTTGACTAACTATGGGTGTTATAGGGCTACGCATGCAAAATCAGTTCAGCCACAAAATTGTGTGCAAAGTTTAGCTGAATTACACAAAAACGTTGCACCATTAATCACTTTTGATACCTTTAATTCCCACTCTTATACTGACGAATGAATTTTTAACATATATATACTGTATATACAGTATATGCGTAAGCGCTTTCTCATTAAAAACAGTTTACTATTCTCTTAAATTTATTTAATTCTTAATATGTCATGAAATCAAACTTTTTCATATGATTTTGTATTGAGAAAACTCAAGTTATAAATATTGACACAAAGAAACCACAATTAGTTACGCCAAGGACTTCTTTTTTTAAACAAAAAAACTTTTTTTTCCTTTTTTCCTATAGAATTATAAAAATGGAATAAATTAATACAAAAATGAGTTATAGTTAATATAATTTCAATGCCATTTACGAAAAAAATTTCAATATAATCAAGAGTAACAGCGTTTATAAAATTGATTTTCAGTGCATGTCTGTTTAGCCGTTAGCCATCATTTTAGGAGATTCTGAATTAAAAAAAAGCCTCAATACAAAACAATGATTAGAATTAAGTAAAGTTTTGAATAATAATAATTATAATAAGCACACGTTCGAGTGTTCGCTCTTGTACTCATTATTTTCGAAATTCGTTTCAATAATAAATAAATCATAAGCTAAAATATCTTATTTTATTATTAAAAATGTTTAACAATACTTTATTTGCTAAAAGTGTAATAAAAAAATAGTTAGCATAAGAACTCGTTTTATTTTACCGAAAAAAGCTTAAACTCGTTTAATGAATTCGTAGCTCAAAAAAATCAGAAAACTGTATGAGAGATAAAAACTTTGTTTACGATTCTATAAGACCTTAATAATATTTATATAGCGACGACCGGTTGGTTGTGTTTGCAAAAAAACTTTTTAGCAAATATAGGAAGAAATATGGTTGTGTGACATGTGATCAAAGATAAATATGGGCAAAGCTAACCTTGATATCCAGATGAGCGATATTAAAGCGATGAAGAAATTGAACTGCTTCTATGATTTGTCGCATAATGCGTCGACAGTGCTGTTCTGGAATAGAGTCTTCCTCGTCAAGAACTCGCTGCAATTCTCCCCCTTCCGCCCTAAACATAAAGAACATTGCATTGGCTTAGATTGTAGTAATGTTATTGTACCTGTGGTTGTGCTGCTGCAGCACAGCTGTGCACTATGTTATTGTACTCTACTCTCACAATCAACTCTACTTATTCTACAATACATACATTTCCAGCATAAGTATGAATTCAGTCGGCGTTTCATAGATCTCGTAGAGCTTCACAATTCTTTCATTATCGATAGCGGTGAACAACACTCTAATTTCGTGCATTATTTCGTGAGTCACGTCTGCCGCTCGTCTCCTTTTTTTGATTGTTTTAGCGGCATATGATTTGTTAGTGTCTTTCCTGACACATCGACGTACCTGTGCAAACTTGCCTCTACATTGAATGGTACAACAAAAACCAAATTATAATCACATGCAATGTTTCCATCAAACAGTTCGACCAAAAATATCGAGGTCTCCCCCCTTCTTAAGCAGTTATTATATAAAAAAACATTGCATAATATAAAACGGTGATCCCATTAATCTAAAAGCACTGTTTTGTGGCATAACTATGGCATGAGTTAACCCAAACCGAAACTAAGCTATAAGTGGGCACAGAAACAACCCTGACTTCAATTTCAGTGCTAGCAATGCAAATATTCGGCACATCCATACTCGTTATCGCAATCATATCTGATTATATGAATAATGCTAATACAGTATTACAGTAATACAGTATTCCTAAATAAATAATTGATTATTGTTATTATTTTTTGTTGTTGAATCTTCGTTTTATAAAGCAATGGGTCAATACATTAATTAGCTATTGAGCGGTTGTTTCGCGAAATTAGTTCACATCATTAAAATAACATCATTTTATTATCTTAAAAAGGGTTGAGTTATGGCAGCTATTATTAATTAACGTATTCTTTTAACTAAAGTAGATTTTTCAAAGATTATTATTATTATTATTGCTCGAAACAATTAAACAACTCTTGTTATACTCTCTCTCACTCGCTAAACAGGTGTGTGAGTCAAGTCTAACTCATTTAATGTATTATTGTACTGTTGTATAAGTAGAAACATCATTAAATAATTAAAATACAACAAACATACGCAAAACTAAATCATATTATATATATTAATATATATATTAACTTAATTGAAATTGCGATAACAAATTTATAGCCACTATTATATTATCATCATAATTAACGTTTCCCTATTTAATTGCAGTTCGCGTATGTGTTTTTATTTAAAATATTTAGACCATGTCTCGCAATTATTTTTCCTAATACTTATATATTTATTAATTTTCCATCACAAGTATGTCATCTAATACTATCTAATACTATATAATACTTTCATTTAATGACACTCGTGTTTGTGTTTAATACGCAATGATAAATGTCTCATATTTTTTCGCTAATACTTTCCAACTTTGTTTGAGCAGTAATTGCATAATATTCTGTTATTTTTAAGACACTAAACTAAATTAAATTTTGTATTCGTTATAAAAATATTTAAAAAATGTTAACAAAATTAATCAAAATTTTTTGTTGTCAAACCATTAGTTTGGATTGGTTTGTCGTTATTTAGTTTTGTTTGAGTGATACATACGATCTCGCGATTACTTTAAAAACAATTACGGTTTTTTCTCAGTTTCACATTCAATTCAAATGGTAATTACGTAAACAAAGCGTCAAAACGGAAAATTCAGCACAAAAATCCCAAAATAGCAAAAGTAAATAAATAAGCATCGGTTTCGCCACACATTTTTGTGCGTTACAAGTATTCGTAAACTTGTGATCACTTATTTATGACTCAAATATTTTGGGCAATTTTCGCTGGCATTCATTACATAACCGAGCGTTTATTTTTAATATCAATATATGGCATCGAATGGGGTTTTGCCAAAAAAAACTCCGTGTTTTGACATTTTCAAAACCAAAACAAAGTAATGAAATGGAAGCATAGATATGATATAAACATAATGATTACATACCTGGCGAAAGGTCTTGTGCTCACATCGTACAACTCATTGATCGATAATTTGTTCACATTTATGGAAACATTGCAATTATCATCGGTAAGAAATCCCTGGTATGCTAAAGTAGATGAACGATTAATGTTGGCATTCGTCATAATGGTTGGTGGCTGTGAAGCAGCACTGGAAACACTGGATTCAATTGAATTCAATTGACAGTATGCAGTATGCAGTACGCAATGCAATGCAAACTGTTATTTAAGGTATATATACACACACATACACCACTGATATGTAGAAAAATGACGACTAAATTACCAAATCAAAGCCAAGTCTACAAACCACTGCTAGTCTAACGTTTTTACACGTTACTATGACTACCATTTCAAATTTATTTGCGCATTACTGACATCTATTAATAAAATTTATTATTTTAAGCTTTTTTAAAAATAGTATTTTAAAACTTACGAGTTAGCGCTAGAATTTTTAAGCTATTATTCCTAATGTATCGAAACAATAATTCAATTTTTATTGCTGAATACAATGTAAATTTTAAAGCATTCAATACAAAGTACACTAATTTACATTTTTAACTACACAGTCATTTATCAAATGGCGTTAAGTTACCGTATTGCAACTAATTTAAACCATTCTAATTTTATGAATATCAAATATAAATAACACTAAAATTTATTTTTTAACAATTTAAATATCATTAAATGATTTATACTGATTTTATAGTTAAAAAGAAATTATCCTAAATTTTAATTACTTGATATCCTTTCACAGATTTTAAGTGATAAGTGTCTCCGTCTGTAGAGTTAAGATATCGCCATAATTCACTACTGTTACTGTAACAGTATAACATTCATTTATGTTGGCTTTTACTTTCTCTCACACGTCAACTACAGTATTATAACTCATCGTTAAGGTGGACATACCACCTAATTTTAAATTATGATTGCTTAAATCTAATCTATTCTATTGCTCCAAATTTCCTTATCCATAACAAAAAGTGTGGAAGTTATAAGTATTTTATAAAAAAAATGGAACAAAGTTGATTAACTTATTTATTTATTATATTAATTGTTTTAAGTAGTAAATAAAATCATTTGATAATTATTGAATTAAGAATAATGAATACTTTTAAATACTACAAATTTTTTAATTATTTGTGAATGAATTTTCGTGAACCTTGTTTTTTTGTAGTTATTCTTTCAAATAGTTAAAATTAGCCTAAAAACTTAAAACATTTTTATAACTTGAGCATCATTATTATTCACCTTCAATAGAATTGTTCAAACGGGTTGGATAAAATTTATAATTCTGTAAAATATACAAAGCAAATTAAAAGTTTAGCTCCTGTAACATTTTAATTGCTATCAAAGGTAGTTTAAATAAACTGTTTAAATCAGTTAAATTTTGACCAAATAGTGTAAAGAGAAATATGAAATATGCGAAAGAGAAATCGATTATGTCAATGCCAGGTTTTCTCCTGAATTATGGAATATTTACGGATAACTGACATTATTTTTAGGCACTATGCCCGAAAAGTAGTTAATAAATTACAACTTTTGCAGTAAAACTATTTTTTAGCTCACTTTGTAAAAGTCGAGCTATTGGATTTGGGATTTCTGTGTCTGTAGACTTTTTTGTTTTTATAAATTTTTTCAATTTTTTTGATTTTTTTTTGATTTTTTAAATTTTTAAAAATATTTTTGCTTATTTCAATTTATTTGATTTTTTTTCATTTTAAAATAGCTTGACAACAATGTCATAAAAATTTTTTAATGTTAGTTATAACCAAAATTAATATAGTTGTAAATTTTTTAAAAATGTTTTTAATGCATCCTTACTTATATTGTTGCAAAAGTACTTAAGAAAATGTTTATTGAAATTTGTCGCATTAGTGATTCAGACTTCAGAGAGTGAACATCAACTTTTAAAGAGGATATTATCAAATATTTCATATTATACAGACAATCAACTTTAATTAAACATTTCAACATTATATGTATTCGAAAGAAGATAAAAAGAAAGAAAGAAAGCGTAAATGGATTGAGAAGAGCAGATAATGAGTGGCGGGAATTAGAGAAAGATAAGGATCGTAATTATAAAATAGACAAATGAATGGATGACGAATGGCGCAAACAAGAACAATAGCGTGATTCGGCGCATAAAGTTAAGCAGTTATCCGTAACGTCAACAGCAAGAGGAACATTATAGAAATTTCATCAAAAAAGGACCAACAATTGTATGTATTTCGTGTAATAGACTTTGGTTTGACTCATCATTTAAGCCAACAAAGATTGAGTTACTCAAGAAACTCAAAGTTTCATTTGATATCATTAAAAATATGTGCTCTATTTACACAACAAACACTTTTAATTTTTGTCATAACTGTTATAGGGACATCATTTTAAACAAATGTCCTATTCTTTCTCACTAATGGAAATATATTCGAACAATTTTCACAACTTCAGGGATTAACTTCTTTGAAAGAGCGTTTTGTATGCCCTAGTATTCCATTCATGCAAATTCGATCACTCGGGCGCGATAAGCTGTATGGTTTAAGAGGAAACGTGGTCAACGTACCAGTTTTAGTCGATACTTCTGTGAGTGTTCTTCCACATGCTTTTCTTAAATTAAATTAAAACGAATAAACGAATGCTGCAGCATATGTCGCATTTTATGTTCGAAACAGTACGCCCTCGGTTATTCTCAACGCAGCAAAATAGTTGTTCAACACACCAGTATACATTGAAGAAAACGTAACCATGTCTGACATGTGGATTAACGATCATAATAACGAAATCGAGCACTTTGTCGTAAATTGAGAGAATAAAGAAATTTTAAAATCAACGGATTGTGACACAATGGAAACTGACAGTTGAGTTGAATAAGGTGCATGAGCCAGTAAACATCGTTTCGAACGATGCTTTATGGCAGTATAATAACGCTATCGCACTCGCTATATTCCCTATCGATTTTGCCTGATAAAAGCGCTGAAGAGTTATCTATTCCAACCATTTACTGTGGTCATGCGCGTCATCAATCTAGCAATGTATCATATACCAAAATATGTAAATGGAAATTAAGACATCATTATGGTAAAGTGACAGCTGGACAATTACTTAACAAACAATTTGTTGAGAATGTATGCAAGATAGACGACGGATACAAGTTTTTACGTGTGATTAGATAGTCACCTGTTTACTGGAAAGCGCGCAAACAAAGATGTTTTTGATATGATTCGTCAGCTAGGAATACCAACACTGTTTGTTACATTTTTTGCAGCTGAAACGATCTGGATAGAATTTTTAGTTATCCTTAAAAACAGTGCACATTAAAACATAACGGAAACTGAAGCAGATTATCTTATAGAGATCGATGTGAATAAATTAGTACGGATCAGGATACCTGTTCACGCTACTTGGACAAACATAATCGTGAACTATTTAGTATTCAGCATCGATATGGACCATTTAGAAAACATCCGATCATTGATTCTTATATCCGTGTAGAGTTTAAGCATTGCGGCAGCCCTCATGTACATTGTTTGCTATGGTTGTTTGGTTCACCCGTTTATTCGAAATACGACATATCTTCAATAGACAACTGCATTCAATTTATCGTTAAATATATAACAACAGACATCCAAGCGAATTATGAACATCTCTTTGGATTTCAAACTCACCAGCACTCGTTCTAATGCAAATGGTTTCAGGGCGATACAATTACTTGTAGGTTTTTGTTGCCACAGTATCCTTTACCACCTACGCTAATATTGGAACCTCTAACAGATGAAGAACGCTCTGTCGATTAAACTGTAATGCACAAAGATATCACTAAATCATTAGCGGTAATAGATAAAGCCAATCTTTATGTCAGTTTTGATTATATTTTTTGAATGAAATTAATTTGGATTGCCGACAATACATATTAGTAATACGTTTTATACTAAAAAATCCAAAATTTCTCGTGAAACGAAAAGTGAAATAGGTACGTTGCAATCGGGAAATGCCACTAAGATGAATATCTAGTTTATTCTTGATGCGTATAGCTGTGTATAATGCATCTTGAGTTATCTTAAAAAACCTGATCGTGGAATGACATAACTCTTGAAAGAAGCAATCGAAGTGGTTAAAGCTGTTAATGCATTCGAGAGCAATTGAAAATAATAGATGACCGGTATTAGAACGCGTCAGATATATCAGCACAGGAAGAACATGATCACTTTCTATCGATTGATTTGTCAAGACATATTCGTGGAGACGTATGGATCAATACAGTGGAAGTTAATAAACGAAACAGTATGGTTAATACAGTGAGATTTATTAATTATGGATTGTGAATCATCCAACATGTATCAAACCGATTCGTTGAGTTATTATATTCTTAGGCAAGATTGCTTGTAGGATTTATGTTATTCTGATTTTTCAGCAATGTATAATAGGAGAAATCGAAAACCAAACAAAATGAAAACAATTCAAAATGACTCAAATGAAGAAGACGATATCGATGAAAAACCTAACTGTGAAGTTTGTGTTTTAAAAAACAATGCAGGGCATTCAGAAAAACGAACTAAATCAAAAGTAATTATGTATTGTCGCTTTAATGTAAAAGTTGATGAAATGAATTTCTATCGTGAACAGTCAATTATTTTTGCCTTACAACGATGACCATAGTGAATTAATTAATGTTGACGTCAAGAAAAAATATTTAGATAATTTAACCACCTTTAAAGTGTTCACTTAACAATGGGTCAACAAAAAATTTTGAAGATACGTTTGCGATATGGAATCGGATTTCAAAAAATAGGAAAATAATATAATAGAGAATCCGAACGAATATTCGGTTTATAATATCGATAATATTGATAAATGCTATATTCAAATCTCTTTTACGATATTACAACTCAAATCCTGGTGCTGTTGAAGACATCGTTAAAGTGTTGCTCTGCTCAACAACTGATAAAGCCAGTTTCAACAGTTTCAGTTTCAAGCTAGGTTGCTTTACTTTGCACTAGAAATTTTCTTTACCTGTTAGTCAATGTAAAGTTTAAATAAAAAAACTTAGCTACGATTTAAGGAATACCATCTTTTCAAATCTAGTGGATTTAAAGGTTTTAATAATCGATGAAATCTCAATGGTAAGCATAACCGTCTTTTAACAAATAGATTCGCGTTTGAAAAACAAATTTAGAACGACAAAACCATTTGGAGGTGTTTTGGTTATATGTTTCTGTGACTTCCATCAACTGCGACCAGTTAAGGATAAATTTGATTTCCAAGTAAATGATATGAGTAAATATGGCGTTTTGTTTGAAAATACTTTATGGAAATTATTTACTGCATATGAACTAACTGAAATCATGCGCAAAATAGACGTCCAACTATTTGCAATGGCTTTAAAAAACTTAGCAACAGGAAGCTGTACAAGATATCGATTTATATACGAGTCGTGAAATTATACGGTGTAAGATTATACGAAATATTTTATTCAGCATGTTTAAAATCAATGTCTCAATTATTTCTAATTCTAAAATCTAAAATATCTAAAAACTCTCATTTTGAACTCGAATTGGACTTTGTTGGCCTAAGTCTGGCCAACTGGCGCCCGAAAAACTCCATTTTGGAAACGATTCAATTCTAACGAATATCTCTCAGCCTTACAATATTAAGTACTGAAAATTCTGAAACATTACAAATGAAAAAACAAATGCATTTTAATCAAGATTTCGGGGACATGTGGAACTAAATTATTAAAAGTTCAGCATACAAATGGCCAAAACGAGTTGGAAATAACATTTTAATAATTAAATCATAAGGAAAATTGCCAGAAAATACCAGAATTATAATTATTTGATTTCCCGTTATAAATCTTACCTTCCTTGGTTCACACACATCACTAGAACTTTTGATATGGTAATTTCTAGTAAGATAATGGGTAAACTCTGAACAGAAGTTAACTCTTAAGATAATTTAATACATAAAATCAATGTTGTGTGAAAATAAACAATCATTTTACAAAATGAGTATTGTTTGAATAAAGTATGACATTATGATTCAAATTTATTGAACCCACTGCTAGAAAATGAAAGTGTGAAAGTGGGGAAATTATAATGCACTGTAAGTTTATTTGATAATTGAGAGTTGATCATAGAAAATGAATGAATAAATTACCAAATATGTTAGCAAAGAAATTATTTCTAAAGGGTAGAAAGATTTAAGAACACAGGTAGAATGAAAATAAAGTATTGTTAAAAATACCACAATAAAGGTAGAGATTGTTGAAACTTTCAAGATTGAAGACATCTACTATCCTATCCTGGAATCAATTGCAATCAATCAAAACTACTTCCTTTTTCAGCGTCAACATAACTCTTAAAGCAATACTGTAATGACAATGGTTTAAACGTATGCTTAGACAGTAATGTCCAAAGAGAAGCGCCAAAACAAGTTCTATTCAGAGCCAGATGGCAAAAGGCCTGAAGGCTGACCGCAGGGAACCTTTCTTTAACAAGTCGACGGACTCTGTTAAAGGCTTGACATACCACAATACTAATACTGTATAATGTACAGTATATTTGAAGGAAACGATTCATAACTTTTATTTGATCCATGAACCCAACCAATAGCGTAGTTTAGAAAATGAAAAAAATTAAATTATTAAATTTATTTTGCAATTAATTTTAATTGTTAATATTGGTTTTAAAATTAAAATTTTAGAATAAATAGTTGTAAATGATTAATAATTATGAAATTTGATATGAAAAATAATAATGAGTGTAGACAGGCGTCAATTGAGTGGAAACCAAATGTACATATCATCGCATTAATGTATTAAGCAAATCGTATATTTCAGTAGCTGATGGTCGCTTTGATTTGTCTGCTGTAGTACACGTGCGCACTATTTTCCGAAGCTATTCATTAAAAAGCAAAAAATTTACACGAATTTATGCATTGAAAAACTTTTCATTCACTTTACCACATCCATAATCAACTGGTCGTGTTGATCCTGCGTCGCTTCCCGATTACAATCATCATCTCTGTCTTCTTTAGGCTTATCTTTTCCATTTGAATTTAGACTATTTTGGTGATGAGTGCCATTATTTTTAACCACTGCATGTTCGTCTTCCCAACTGACTGTATTGGTAAAACTGGTTCGCGACCGAAGTGAGCCACTGGTATTCACGCTATATATTAACAATTAGTAAAACTGTATATTAATTTCAATATTGATTACTAATTTGTTCAATTAACTAAAATAAATAAATATCTGCGGATAATTAATTGTATGTGGCATTAAATCTAACATAAATAAATAATAAGTTACTCACTCCATAGCTATTTTTAATCTAAAGTTGAGATACTTGTAAAATTATCGCGAAAAATAGCGTTGCTCTAACAACTATATCAAAACTAACCAATAATAACCAAAAAATATTGAAATGCTTTATTTTCAAAACAAGAAAAACATGATTAAATCAAAAAATGATAAAAACAAATAAAAAAGCAATCAGTGACGCAAAAAAGAGAATTAAAAAAAAGAAAAAAGCAATAACAAAATAGTAAAAATATTTCTTTCTTTAGTTCGAACAACAATAACAACCAGATATGCGAGAAAAAATATTTTGTTTGTGGATCTTAGGTCTAATATAAAAGTTGAACAGCATATCATTCATAGCCGCAGCATAGTTTAAGAGGTATTAGACCTCCAACAGATTAATAACATCATAGACATCGAAATATCACAAATAGTTTTAAGTAACCTTTACCTGAATTTCGAAAAAAAAACTCATTTGGTCATTGGCCTTCCCGAGAAACAGACACCAAATGTTAATTACATGCCATGGTATAGACAGGTAATTGCCATTTGTGTTTATCGCACAGTTTACAGCTATTTCATTAATGGCGCTCTAATTCATTTTGGTTTTCTTTGTAACTCATGTTTTAAAAAGGATTTATCTGGAGGTACGGAGGAGTTTTAGCTTTGGTTTACTTGAAGCATAAGTTTTAATTGCTTTGGTTATCATATGTTGAATTGCGGAATCCTTTAATCTCAACCCCCGTCTGGATTGTGCACAACAATTCTCAGTAATAGAGTGGTTTACAACTTGTTTGAGTGCGTTGAGTGAATGGCGAAATTGGAATACCCGGTCTAAGGTATGGCATAAATATGCAAATTGTGAATTGTGTACCACCAATATTAGCAATATTAGCGTTTTTCCACCAAACGTATGGGAATAGCGTTACTATATAAACATTTCGCTTTAGAACACTAAACTTTTACTATTTGTAATACTATTTTGTTTTTATAGTGCGAAACATGCATTAACGCATAGTTTGTCACATATTAAAGTGATTACATAAACGAATCTTTGATTTTTGTTTGAAGTTGTCATTTTCATTTGCATTACGTTTACCATTGGGTTTTAATTGCCGTAATCGTGATTCGTTCATAACGCATATTTCGTTCGCACTAAAACATTTTACGAGGTAGACTGGTGTTCAAACAAAATATAATTCACGTGTGTTTTCTTTAACATTTAGGTCCTGTAAAGCATTGATCGCATGCTAATATTTCCTGCTGTCTAGACATCATCAGTATTATTACTACAGAAAAAAGTGAATTTGTCGGACATATACTTACGAGAGCGCGGATCATCCAAACAAACTCAAACTCTTAAGTGATAGTTTTAGCTCACTAGACAAAAACGTCATCACGTCTTGGGTCGTATTCGCCTTTTACACGCTAGTTTGCACAATCGCCAAGAAAAGCAAAAACCAACACGCTTTTCTATACCGTACTTCGAAAAAACTAATATTCACTAATATTTTTTATTCAATCCGTTTTTTTTGTGACGAAAGTATTTTTAATTATTTACTTTTAAACGAAATTTTTCAAGATTACAATTTCAAGCTTATTCAGTTATTTTTTGTGTTTGGAAAAAATGCTGATATATATGTTATTACTATTTTTGATGACTTTTATTGCATCGAAAGTTACCACAAATGTAATACTTAGTAATAACGAAGACATTCAAGTTATATCTCCACTGCCTTTGCAATTACTAACTAACGGTTCGTCAAACTCATCGCTGGTTGAAAATCAATTACAAGAGAATCAGAATTTATTGTCAAATACCAGTTTAAATGATCTTCAAAATAACAACAATACGCAACAGCTTCAGTTGCGTTTTAGGGAAAGGTAAGCGTATATGAAAATCATAAGATATTTTTAGGACTTTTACGCGATAAAAGTTGTCATGTAAATGTAAATGTTTCGAAACAAAAACAAAAAATAAATTATATGACGTTTGCAAAAATATTTTAAGAATCAAGGCAACACCCATTTCTTTTTTGTTTTTGATCATATATTTTTTTCGTACCGAATAAAAGTTACATAAACCAAAAAATGACGAAATTACTTTAAAAAATATCAAAAGTCTGGTTGCAAAGAAAAAAAGAAAGAAAGAAAAAAAGTTACCTTCAAAAGGCTGTCTGACTCGTGAGCGATTCAAAATATTCCGTTTCAAAATTTATTATTAGTATTTATCTTTCTTATTTATTTGGTGCGTGAAAACATCATTTTTCGTTTTTTTATATCACCATATTTCATAACTTTCATGCATATTTCTAACGCATATTTAGCGCGATTAACCTTAAAATCAACTATGATTTAACACTGCATATTTTGTTGGGACGCTTATTCGCGATAGTTTTTTGCATGTTCTTTGTAAGATTATGTCTAATTAAGCGAAGGATAAAGAAGATAAGTAGTCTCTGTCGCGCCAAGTTTTTCTTGAAGCAGTTATAACTTATTCTGATAGCTATACTTAACTTTGGAAGCTAATATGTCTTACTTGAAAATACTTATGCGAATAAATTTTCAATTGCATAATAAATAGAGAAAAATCACGATAAGGTCAAAGAACTTAATTTCAGGTTAATAATATTTTTGTTATTTATAAAAATCGAAACTTATATCATGGAATTATTATTACAATCAAAACCAAATGATTACTACAAATAATTTACATTTATAGTTTTACATTCATTTAGTAAGTTAAGAAATTTACTTATAATTTTTACAATATTAATTTTTTTTAACTTAATGCAAAAAAAGAAAATTTATCCTCAATAAAATGTTGAATACTGTATCCATATGTTTATTGTTCAGCAAAGACTTACTTCAGGAATATATATAAGCTTATATATATGCATGGAAAATATAAAAGAAATTATTTAGTTGTTGAAAAAATAATAAACTATTTTCTATCTAAATAATTAATTTAAAAAAAAATTTTTTACGGATGTTTGAATGTTCAACTAATATAGATTCGATTCATATGTTATATTATATTATCAAACATTGTATGACGTACTGCAGCATTGTGTATGCTTTACGTTGAGACAAAAAAAAACTTTTCTTTAATGAATTCCATAATTTAGTCGAATATAACTTAACTCAAAAGCTCCTTCACTGTAACACATAAAGTCTCACTGGAAAGTAGAGCTCATCATTTATTTCCATTTAATTTGAACTTTCGGTTTAGGAAACGGCAAGAAAGGTTGCTATTAATCCAGGCGCAGATTTTGCAAAGGCTTGGCATTACCGGCCGTTCTATAAATCCAATGAACAATTCAAACGTTAACACTTTCACTGAAGAGGAGAGAAGAATATTATCGCGAGTGGTTCAACGCGTTCCGACACCTCCAAGGACACGATCGACGGGTGGTCGAGTGTCTGGAGTTAACGAGATTATATCGTCGGAAATATTTGCTCAACGGTTGCAGAGCTTTTATCCGTCGTGCACTGTTCCCAATCACAGTGATCCGCATTTATGGAATCATAACTCTGGAAATGAAATGAAACTATACTTTGATATCACTTTCCCACGTTCGTCAGAATCCCAATATTTAGTTAATGTTATGTCTGCGAAGCTAAGACTTTACAAATACAATGATCCGCCGCTCATTCACAATATCAGCAACTTTGGTAATCTATTTTAACCTATTGTTTCGATGATTTACTATTTGTTACTAGTTTTTATTTTTATTGCAACAGAATTCTTATTTTTAAAAGTCTAGACAGATAAGTCTTATTGTTTAGGGAAATGTCGATATTTGTTATCATATAATCCTATTGTTTAAAAGAATCACTTTAAACAATGTCGAGCTTACACAATTGCAATTTTTCAAATGCAGAAAACTTTATTTCTTGAACTTTTAACATTTTAATATGTGACATAATTTTCTATTAACAATGACTTATTTGGATTATAAACAGATTAATAGTTTTTATTCAATTTTATTTAGTTGTAAGTAATACTGCAATTGACGAATACATTTTACAACAAGGCATTACAATTTCTATCTATCAATATATGAGACCATTAAAACAAAACAGAAGAGGTAATTCATTCCATTTAATTGCAATTAAATTAATATTTTAGCTAAGCTTAAATAATGTTTTGGCTAATGTTTAATTTGCGTTTAATTAAATAATCAATAATTTTTGATGAAAGTATCAAATTATTTTGTTAAAAATTATAAAAAATTTATTTTCTGTTGTTTATGAAAAGAAAAAAAGCGTTTAATTGATAGCAGATCAGTGAGCCTCAATTTTCGTGGCTGGATTCAACTCAACATAATTAATGCCATCAATCATTTACAACACAACCCTAATCGTAATTTCGGATTCTATATCGATATGGAAGATCCATACGGCGATCGCATGAATCCTGCGTTGTATATCAATCCAATGAACTGTTCTGGTAATTTAGTGTGTTTAACGAGTCGGTACTTAATGCTAATATTTGGTTCAATACTGTATGCAAAAAAAAAGTTTATGTGTGGGTAATTATTATAGTTAATTATGATAGGATGGGCCCAATAAATAATTTTCCCAATAAATTATTATTATTATTTAATGATTTGTTGAATAAGAAAGCGTAAAATACGCTTTACACCCAAATATGAAAATAAATAAGTAAAAGCGTATTCAAGGCCAATTCAAAATATTTCGAAAAAATCCAACTTTTTTATTTTATTTGGTCGTGTGATTTAATAATTGTATGATTCAGTTTATTAGATTTGCAATATTCTTTTGCAATTACTTTTATTTTGCCTACTAAATTTCTTGTCCTAATTTTTGCGCACTGTGGGTTTATTTCTTCACTTTTCTTAAGTTCTTAGACAATATTATGTTTTTTTAAAGTTATAGTATTCACAATCTCTGAAATAGTTTACGTTGTTAGACTTTAGTTACATTGACAATAATACTTGAATAGACCTTTACAGTAAAAATTAAAATAGTTTGACAAATGTTTATGCGTTGATAAACAACAATTTAAGCTAACCAATACTCCCTCCGATTGAATATTAAAGATCAAAAAAATTTTAAAGTATCATTGTCAAAAAACGAAAAAATATCCATCATAATAGACAAATTTTTGTGACCTCTTTGATAAAAAAGCTAAGACTAGTCGGAAGTGACTCAGAGGAGGAAACAGTTCGGGGACAAAATGAAACCGAGTTGGAAACGAAGTGAGACTAAGTAAATGACGAGTAGATATTATGGGCGATGTTTGAACTGGTGGATAGTAAAGGAGATAAGAGACGAACTTAGACAAAGTTCAGTAACAAGATGGGACTGAGTCGTTGAAGTGCGATCAGGTAGGGGATGAGGTGGGTCTGTAGGGACTTTGTAAAAGTTGGTATACATAAATTTGAAACCGCAAAAAATCGTGAAGTAATCGATTAACGTTATCTATGTTCTAAATTAATAATTATTTTTTAATTTGATAACCTATTTTCCATCCTGAGGCGGGGTTAATACGATGGTGTAATTATAAAATGATTAGAAAATCAAAGTTGAAATTTAATTTATGGAAACCAAACGTTGTTTAATATGATTGATAAACCAAAAGTTTCTTTTTTAATAAATCAATGTACAATTAGCGTATGCTTAATTGATACTTTCGTTGATGTTATTATTATTAAATTTAGATCAGTCTCTCGTCTGCCAAAATAACAAACACATGTAAAGCACTATTTCTTCAAATGTTAAGATTTGTTAGACTAAACAAACTTGAGAATAAAAAAATCTATACCCAAATAAGTCGTGGAATTTTTAAAGAGTAAATAACTTATTATTCGTGTAAATATAGAATCTCTGAGAAAGATTAGTTACTAATAAATTAGTTTGAACTTTAGATTTGGATAAAAAAAATAATTACAACTTTCAATTTCGACAAATAACTCATTAGCAAATCTTATTTAAAGCGCTAACAATGTTGACTCATAAAAACTTATTGTGTGGGTTGCAAACTCGAAAGCTTAATATTAGGCGAAAATTATTCTTAACAAAATTACAATGCGTAAACTACATCATTATTTGTTATTTTATTATTAATTAATAAAGCCCGGAAAAATATTGAATATATATTTACATAAAACAATTAAAATATTGATTTATAAAAAGTTAATTTTACTAATTTTTATATTTTTATTGAAAACTAAAGCAAGGAAAATATTTTATTTTATATAAAAAATTTAAAGCAAGAATAAGGAATATAGTCTAATATTGAAAAAACCGGTTAAAATATTTATTTATATTTTTAAGTTTTCACTCACGAGTCAGCTCTGATAAATACTTTTTTAAGGATATATGAGAATTAAAAAGTTTAATAGTACTTTTAACTCATTAAATTTTATCGAAAATTTTTGAAGACCTAAAAATGGTGGCATCTCAAAAGTAATCGATTTTGAATGACAATTTCCCAAAAACATAAAAATAATTAAAAAATATTTTATATTTTTTTAAGTGCAAAATATTTATTTATATTGATTTATAAAGTCTACTAAATAACTTATTATTTAGAGTAGAATCCACAAAATATTTCTCAGAGCATTGCCACTAACCGATAAAAAAAATTATTATATTTAATTTTCCGTGGTTTAGTAATAATATACTAAATTTTATAATAATTCAATCAATTCAATAATTAGTATTGTCGTTTATTTCGATTAATCTGATACATTAGTTTAGATTGAAATATTCGATAAAAAGTTATTTCTAATATGGAGAGATCAAAATGTATCGTAAGCATTAAGCATTTGTTTTACGGTTAGCAAAAACGTTAATAGATTTGCCAATATTTGTCAGTGATGTCATCATCGCATGGTTGTTAATAAAGAATTTTTATGGCAAATAAAATTTTGCAATTATCTGATTTATATTTTCGGTGTGCATTACTCGTACTGCTGTTTCAGAACCAATGTTATAGTTACCGGCATGCTATGAATGTTCAACTAATTCATTTGAAACTGCGGACTGCATGTAATAAGCGTATACTGTAGAGCAATATTTGTTAATTAATTAGAATGTAATCACAATTCGCGAGTTTTCTTATAAATTCAATAGATTTTCATTAAAATGACGAGAGTTTCGGGAATCAGTTGTGGCATTTTCATAATCATCAACAGCTAATCAGGTGTAGGAACACTTGTAAAGTGATCAATAATGGTAACGTCCAAATCATATTCAATACCATTTAACAATAAAACTAAAATTGAAAACTAATTTAGTATCATTTTTAATTACGTGTTTTAGGTATAAATAGATTTTAAATTACCATTTTGTCTAAAATGAGAAACAGTTTTCAAATTAATTTTGTTTAAATGTAATATAATTAAATTTTTGTCGTCATATGTCCATAAATTAATGTTCTGTGAATCGTTTGTAACGTGAAGAACATTAATAAAATTTTCCGGCACACATTTCCATAGGTTTTGTGAACTATTGTTTGTATTCTAATATTTGAAGATAATTATCAACAAATCACAATAATATAGCATTTTATAAATTACAAAAAAAAATTAAAAAACAGTGAGTTGAATAAAACTGATTGCTTTAGTATTTTAGCCTAAGTAATTCAACCATTTATACATAACGTATACCATTGTTCAAAACTAATTTTATTTGATGAAAGTTTGTGTTTCATTACAGTTTAGACAAAATGTTGTAAAATATTGACTTTCATAAAAATCATATTTTCAAACTATTTCGCATTATCATAAAACAAGTTTAGCGATTACCAAGAATTTGCTTTAAGATTATTATGAACTAGATATTAGGCCCAACTTCGTTTGAGGTATATGGTTCGCGTTTTGATAAAATGTAAAATGGATTAGGAGTATACCCAACTCAAAACATGTTTATCTGCAGACTTAGAATTTCAGTTTCCCAGATAACTTGAGCAAATACTTAAACCCAGGGTGTCCCAGACTTTGAATGTCTGGATGGGGTCTCAATTAGAATTCTTCCAAAAATCAAGGGGTGAAACTCATCGGATTTAAGAGACAATTTTTTAATTTTTCAGCAAAAAAGCGACCCCTCATATAATTCGGCTTTATAAGCTTAGTTGAATCCAACGATATAGGGGTCAAGGGGGTGCAACCCCAGGGAAGGCGCCTATAATGGGATAACCCGACAGATAAACAGAAAACTTTGAAATATGTATATATATGTTATACTTTTAATTAAATTTGGAAGAAAAGTTATTAGCTTAAAAGGATAAAAGATAATCTCTTGGAAATGATGAACATTATGTTCATAAGTTCAATAAGATTCACTACAGTATTGTACGTAAAATGTTTTGATTTTTGGGCAGCGAAAATAATTTAACAAGAAATTAGGGTCGCAATAAGAAAAGTTTTTAAACCACTGATTTAACTGGTAAAACAGAATAATAACGTATTATCGCACTATACTCGAACGTTCGAGTTTGGCGAATAAGAATGAATTTTTACCCCTAAATTCATTTTACTGGAACGTGTATGCCAAAAATCGCTTACTCCAATACCACCAGTTTTAAAAGTTTAAGAGCATTTAGCATAATGGCTGAATCAAACATATTTGTTATAAAATTTGTATAAATAAAAAAAATCACTTTACTCGAACGTTCGAGTACTGTATAGTGCCATACCGTAATACGTTAAGCTTATACTGTATGGATAGAGAGTGGATACACAATTATACTTGCATTACCGTATGTATGATTCGGTTGACGTTTTCATTAGTTATTTCGATTAAAGAGTCGGTGGTGTCACGAATATAGCATTTTGGCAACGATTTCAACAAAAATTCAATCAAATGCCCAAACTTAATGTTATCAATAAAGTTTTGCTTTCTTCTCTTTATTTTGGTTTGATCAACAAATTTCTGGTCGATTACAATGGTATTATCGATGATTACGTAAATTGGCAAACAGTTAGACAGGTGTTGAGTAGTAATAGATTTGACAGTTTCCAACACACGTTTCATTAACTGAGAGTTGTATTGCGCGACAATACTTTCGCACCAAAAAATCACCAATTCTCGCATGAAATTCAATTTTAAACCAATTTTATTGCTCATTTTCGAACTGATTTCATCGAATAGCATCTTATTGTTAGGGAATTTCGATAAAATTCGAGGAATATTGCTAAGAATGGTATCACGTGATTCGTATTTAATGATTAATGACCACACCTTTGGTTGTTTAAACCATACTGTGTTTAATGCGCGAAACCATAATTGATTAAGACATTGATATGACTGAGTCATAGCTTCTAATACTTCGCTCAATTTAACACTGTTTGAGCGTAATATTAATATATTCTTAACTATTTGTGGAATTTTATCGCTATTAGACATTCTGTTTTTGTTGATTAACAACTCTATTAATTCATTTGGTTTAATATGACATAATTTAATAACATCACAATGAGTCCAACCTATTATTCAAATATATAAGATTACGGTATGTTAGACTATAAAATCTGTATAATTGATGCATATCCCTATATTTTCTTTAAGTACTCCCCCATAAAGATGCCTATTTGAACGGTTAAACGGTTAAAGTTAACAATTAAGAGGTGAGTTACAATTAAAGTTTAAAAACATTCTTAACTGGTTAAGTTTAAAATTAAAGCCAGGTTAACCGGTTAACTCACTTTAGCTTTTTTATAGGATTTTCTATGAATTTTATATGAAATCAAATAAATAAGAAAAATTATTTTTATTTTAAAGTTAATAAAAATAAAAATATAATTTTTTCAAAAAAATAAATTTCTAATATTTAAAGCATTTTTTTAATAAGTTAATAATAATAAACTCATATTTTAAATTAATTTTATAAGTTGGCGGGAAAAAGAGTTAACTAGTTAAAATATTATTAACCGATCAAAGTAAATTTAAATTTTTTTATCTGACTGCAAAATTCAGATATATGAATTTGGGTGTTTCTGTTTGTCTGTCTATTTCTCTTTATCTTAATTAAGGGATTTCAAAACTTCTAATGTTAATTAAGGGAAGTTTATGTCAAAATTGGTAAAAGAGGGTCAAAAATCGGGTCGAAATAGGCAAAACTCAGATTGAAATTATATTGGCATTTGCCGCTAATTGGCAGTATTTAAGGAATTTTCAAGTTCAATATGATCAAAAACTATGGTCATAAGGCCAAAATGAAAAAATACAGTTGAAAACTTAAGTGGCATCAACCGATAAAGAACGGTAATAAAGTGATTTGATCTGGATTTAATTGGCATCTGCCGCTATTGGCGGTAGTATAATATAAAATACAGATTACAGTGGAATATACAGTATATAATTTTCAGACATCGGATATTTGGGAATTAATAATTGCAAAATTAGTTTATTTTGGAATAAAAACTTCAATTATTGGTTGCTACAAAAATCTTTTGAATTTTAATTTAATTAAAAAAACTATTATAATTCTAATAAATCTCTAAAAAATAACTTATCGAGTTCAGAAGTTGTTGTATAATTAAGTTTTTGTTTCTTGAAGTTTTCCCTTAAATATTAAACTTATGTTTGTTACTTTCAAAATGAAAGTTCGCATAATAAGAACCACGTGAAAAATAAATATTTATTTAATTCCATAAACAATTCAAAATAATTTTTTATTTTCTTATTTAAATCCACTGATTACTTTGTAACAATGATTTTGCTGCCGTTCCTGTGAATTCATAGAAATGTTTCGCTTAGTGGAATAGAGGGATGTGGCTTACGAGTTACGAGTTAGTGCAACATTTATAAGCATTGATAGTAACCGTAGCTAAATCATTGCTTTGTAAACACTCCTTTTGTAAACAATGATTTATTTTTGGGGATAAAAACGGTGTTTTAACATATTTGGTTGCTATAACAAGTTTTACAATTTTTTGTTTGCTTTTGGGGAAATTTGGGAAAATGCAAATATCCGATGTCTGATAAATTTGGATACACTATAATACATACTATAACTTATACTAAAAAACATTTATATATACTACCGATTTAACCTAAAATAATGGTTGGGAGCGACCATATACTAACTAAAACTAACCTTACAAATTCAGGTAATATGACCGTATATATAGATAGCGTTTCGAGTTAACATTAAAAGTTTCTGTGAATTGCTTACTATTTATCAAATCTTTTATAAAAATGTTAAAATCTAAGGTATACTTAATGAGTTATGAATCAATAAATAAAATATACCAGTACTTAAATAATAAGTTTTTTCCAAAATTTTGACATTTTATAATTAGTTTAAAATTAAGGGACTAAACCCGAATGAAACCCGAACTCTGCCCCAGTGATGGAAACGCTATGGTAGTAAATCTAGTGGCGATTTATAATCTATAATATCATATACATGTACAGTATTATAAATACCGAATTTTGATGCGAATATAAACATTTGTGCGATTTGACTATCATTTCGTTCACATAAATAATAATTAGTTAATAACGATCTGATGGCATGAGATCTATTTAAACCATTTTTGCCAATAATGTGACAAATGATAAGCACATCAATAGGTGAACAAATGGATGGATTGTGCGCCAGTTTAGTGGCCAACTCTCGAAATGGTGATCTCGCGGAGTGATTGTGTTTTTGGCAGCTAAACAACGCTACAATCAAAAACGATATGGAATTTCTATAAAACTTGTTTTGTTGGTCAAACACCCATTGAACGGTACGTTCAATTCGATCGCAAACACTCATTTGCCAATTTATGGAATAGTTTTTTGAGAATTGCCATAAATTTTTCACGCAATTCAATCGTATACTGTTGTGGATTCGATTGTTAGTCAATTCGTTTGACGGCTGATTCGACACCAAACTAATTAGACTCGAGTATCGATTACTGAACATCACATTCATTTCAGTTCCACGTAATAAAAACCGTTTAAGTCTTAAAAGCTCTTTTTGGTGGACTTGTGTCCAAACTAATTCAGTTTTAATGGAATCAGTCATTGTTTAAATGAAAATATTTTTATTATACTTATGGTAGTTTTCTAAATCATTACCACCAGTACTCAAATTACTAACACTTGAATAAATTTAGTATTTTATTGCTCGCTATTCCGCTCAAAGCATTGAAATGTTGTACATTTATATTTTGTACTTTGAATTTCATTAAAACGTTTTGCAAACCACTTCTTTGTTAATATAATTCAAGTAAACCTGAGAACTTTTGACTAACCCGTTCAACGGGCCAAAACCCGGTTTACAATTATGTTATTTGCTTTGTGTGTGGGTGTGTGTAAGGGAGAGAAAAATATGAAGCGTTTAATATATATAACTAGGTTTCGGCCAGTTCTTCGCACGGATTATTAATATTTAAATAAGTTGTGATTATTTATTTTAATTAACCCATTTCTAGCAATTTTTTGGACATATACTTAAAATATTTACATTTTATTTTTTATTTCGGCAAAAAGAAGTTTTATGTGGGCGTCTATGCTCTAAACGGTATGCTCTGATCGGATAGATCTTATCATTACCTATCTAATGATAGCCCTATATGTGGAATTAGGAGCTTGGGTTTACCCATAGAGCAAGAAAACATCTAACTTGAAAATCGATTTGTGGCCGAACCCGGCAAAACTTTAAGTCGAACCTACATTTTCGGACTTCCCTCATTTTAGGGAAATTAAAAATATTCTATTTTGCCGAATCTTAGCCACGACAAATTTGACACCTACCTAATTATGGCTAAATTTGTTGCTATCATGCTGATGGCTATAGTTTATAGTTAATAGTTTGAGTGATTGAATGACTTATAGACAGAATAGGTTTCTATTATATAAAAGAAATAAGGATTATGGGTAATTAGGTAATACGTATCACTAACAACAATCAATTATTTTATTGAATGCTTGCGTTTTCTATTTAAGATTGACAACTATTATATTATTTGGTGTAGTTATAGATTGATTGTTTGATATCTTTTTAAACATTTATTATAAATTTTAAGATTTATACTTAAACCTCTTTAATAATTTTCATAATAATTTTCATAATAATTTTTGCAATTTCTTCTCTTTTTTCTTTCTTTTTGATGATTTTATTCGTAAATTTTCGCATCCTTTCACAACGATTTTCCAACATATTGACTTTTATCTTCATATTCCTGATTCTTTCCAATATTTATATTTTGTGCCACCACTAGCTGAATGAGTGCTGGTCTCTGTACATTCATTTCGGAAAAATTTAAAAAAAACATTAAAATAAAAGTATTAAATAATTATTTTATGTAAAAACTAAAACAATAGAATTTACCAAAATATTTCTCGAGATGTATTAATATAATTTTTTAAAACTAGTTTGTTCAATTATCCTTATTTGGATTCGAACTACTTTTTGTTTAATGTCAGGTAAAGTTTGGTTTAGACGAATAAACTTATCTGTAAATATAAAGTTATATTTGATATTTATTTGATAATGAATTTAATTTATTAGAATTGAGTTATTTAATAAAAAGAAGTCTCCTAAATTTTATAATATTGAACTCAAGTAATTTTTAATATCGTAGGGATATATTTAATATAATATTAGTAGTACAAGTAAAACTAAATAAAGTTATACAATTTTTTAAACAATGATTTAAAATTATTTCATTATTATATTGATTATTTCTAAATAAACTTATGAAATTTATTTTTGTAAATCCTTTTGACCTGTATGCAATAATTAATGCACAAAATTTTCCACAACTTTTGCTTTTATGTTTCTGTAATGTTGCATTGTTGCATGTCAAGTTTCCATTTTTTTCTTAAAAACAAATAAACCTCTTCGTTTATAAGTTTGAATCCAAAACTATCAAAATATTCAATTATACCTTTTGAAATAGTATATTTTAAACCAATGTTTACCTTGTAGAGATAATTTATTGGTGTTCACATTAAAAGAACAAGGTCTATTAACTTTTTTATGTATTCTTTGCTCAATAGGTAAAACACCACAAAATTCTTTTCGTTAAAATGTGTATAATTTAAGACTTTAATGATTTATTCATTAATAGTCTGTTGTTACGTTTCTTATTGAATCAATTTCAATTACATTATCAAAAACTGCATGGCAAATTATTTTTAGCGGATTTGTCAAATTAATTGCAAAATGATTTTCATTGTTTAGAAATCCTACTCTATGTAAATTAATATATTCGTTATCTTTTGTATTATCAATATCTAAATTAAACTTGAATGCATATAATCATACTTGATTTTTAAAATGTGAATAACGTATATTTAGACAATTTGGTGAAAGCGCAGCCCCAAGTTATTAAATTATTCAAAATCTTCTCTTGTATAATTATTATCAATAGAATTGGGTTGTAATGATTAACATGGTATCATTTCACCAATTATATGAACTGTTAAATAATTTATGTCATTATGTTTGAAAGCTAATGAGTTCCGTTTAAGATGTCCTGAATGTGCATTATGATGTACTAATTTTATTTATAATTGACTTGGCATTTGAGCCATATAGAAATTATCACTAACATATACTGATTATCCAGAAGCTAAATTTATAAATTTTGCATCCTTTCTTTTAATTTGTTATTTTACATATGATTGTTGAATTGCTTTAGAGTAAGCTGCATTTAAATTTGGTGTTAATTAAACTTTTCTAATGTAAATGCAGGCATCAATTATATTAAGTTTTGTATTAGGTTTAACTGCTCCACCAGAAATAGCACTAGCTTAAAAATTAAAAGTATCTTTTGCTTTAGTTAAAGTGATTCTAATAGGTGCACAATTTATATGTTGTTTATTTGAGTTGAATATATCATCGTGTAGTCTTCTATATAAATAAATTCTTTACTTGAACAAATAATTGCACTTGAATCAGTCCCTTCTGTATCCGAATCATCTTTAAATGATACAAGTCTTGTTTATTTTAAATGGTTATTAAATGCGAGTTTGTTATAACTAGTTAATAATTCAATCTATGCTCTCTATAGATGCGTACTTGAAATTTGTGATATTAAAGAACCACCTAAAATAATATCAATTTGATCCAAAATTGTATTCAACGGGTAATTAATAAGTGATATCCTATTATCTTAGTAGAAGATAAATCAGTACCATCTTGATTTACAACTTTTGCTTTTAAATATATTTATACATTTTGAAGATCCAAGTACTCCAGCTAATAATGGAATATCAAATTCAATGGTATTGGAGTTTGTTATTGAAGAAACTTATCCAGTTTGAATAAAATTTTAGTTTTCAATACTTGATTAAAATAATAAGCCTCTATAAATATCTAGTCCACTTTTTAAAATTTAAATACTCATTTTAAGTTAAATATATTTAATTTTTTTTTGTTTTCTTTTGCTTTGTTTAGATTTAGTATAGTTTTTTAGACTGAAGTTAATTTTGGTTTGATATTTCTCTTTTTAGATAATATACGTCTCGGTTTACGACCTGTACCACTCTGAATTGTCATTTTTCGGCAAGTCTTTTAAACTTCTTGATAATCCCTTCTTAATATTTGCTTTGGTTGATTGTTTTAAATCTTTCTTGTACCACTTCAGAAAAAATGACTTTACTTGTGTTTTAAGTTTTTTAGCCTATAAACATTAAAACAAGTACACCATATCTTTTAGCAAATGAAGTAAACCAGTTTGAACTTTTTTGTATAACTAAAGCTTTTGGATATTTACGGATGCTTGGTTAAAGTAGTAGTTGTCATTATCACAAAAATTATCACATTTTTTATATTTAATCATTTTTTTACAACATCTGTTAATTTTTTATTATCTGCTTCTAATTTTTTATTATCTGCTTCTATAGCAGCAATTTTATTCTGTAAGTCCGTTGAAGACATCTCCTCTTCTTCTTCTTGTTTCGTGTTAATTAAAATGTTTTAATTTTGAAAATACATGTAAGATTTTATCGCTTGCGACCGACTTGTCGGCGCTTCAAAACAGAATGCCTTTATAAAACATGGAAATGAATAAAAAATGATTAATTATCAAAATGAGCACAAAAACTATTAGTCATAATTATAACAATTGAATTATAATCAAAGAAAACCTTTTAAACTAATACTTATATAATTTTTATTTATTAATTGGCTGTTGTTTGCGTGAAAACCCGGATTCGCATATAACAGTATTACATATACATTTTAAGAATTCTAGTTTGTTTTTTAACCTTGAATTGTGGAAAACAACTAACTGTTACGTTGGTACTCCAAAGTAATAAATGTACATTTAATGAAAAATACAAACTGGATCATTTGATACAGAAAAATTCTACATGTTCAATTAGTGAATATTAATTTGTTTTTCAACCATGAAGTTATGGAAAAGAACAAACTGGTATCACTTGGTACTGAAAAGAACTACATCTACATTTAATGAATATTAATTTGTTTTTCAACATTTAAGTTATTGAAAAGTACTTATTGTTACAACCTGGTACAAAATAGTACAAGTAATTAATGACATAACTTTAAAACTAAACTTAGTTGCCTTTGAAAATACAAGTATAAATTGAATAATCGCAGATAATCAAAAAAACTATTCAATAGAAATGGTTTTGTATAAAAGTATGAACTATGATTTTGTTGAATATTTTGAAGACTTATGCAGAAACAAAATAGAAAATGTTTTTAAAAAGAACTTAATGAAGATGTTATTTTACAGGTCTGGAAAGCAATTCAAAACAACCAACTATTGAAAAGATTGGACGAAAACTTAGTTTACAAGTTTAAAAGAGAATTAAAGAAGAAAAAGAAGAGGAACAAAATTTCTGCAGATGTAATTATTTAATTTTTTAAAATGTTTTATTTAAAATTTAATCTTTTTTTAGTGGAAATAACTAAAGATGAAGAAAAAAGCTTGCTTTCAATTTATGGCATTGATTTACATGAAAACTATTTGCGATTTTTGCAAACAGCATGCAATGATACAACTTTTTGGATTTAATAATTGCAAATCTTAAAAATGTTTGACAAAATATTAAAATGCCATTATCGAAAAAAATCTTAGTGAATAAAATTGATATTACGCTGAATAGCGTTTTTCACATGGATAGCTATTTGTGTGAAAACAACTTACCAAACTTTTACCTTTATTCGTGTTGGGATTCAGAAAATTGGGACAGTATTATAATCATTTGAAAATGTTGTGGCTATGAAGAAAAGGTCTATTAATAATATTAAATGAGACATGTTTAATCAAATATTTTATTAAAGTTGATAACATTGTTATAAAAATATAAATAGATATAAAAAGTTTTATAAAATACTTATATAATACTAAATAATTGATATAAAATGTTTTTAAAGTAAAATTTAACATTCGTTAATAAAAATTTGTAATTACAAAATATAATATATTTGATTAGTTATAAATTCAATAAAAATTTTATGGTAAAAATAAAATAAAAATTTATGGAATAATAATACCAATGCTGTTTATTCAATACGTTTACTATTGTAAAAGATTTGCTGTAAGAAACAAGCGAATTCATTTCATTTTTTAAGAACTCTAAATTGTTTTTTGATTTTTATTGAAATCTATTGTTGGAAAATGTGTTGTTTATTTTTGAGTTAGCTACTCTATCAAAGGCCCTTCTTAAAAGATATGTAATCTAATTTTTCAATTTAAACACCAAATTTTTATTAATTTAAGAAATTATTAAAAAACTTTAATTATAATAACTCAATGAAATCACTTTATTAAAGTAAGAAATGATGTAAAATCTTTTCATAATTCAAAATTAAAACTCATTGAAATCTTTTTATTATAAAAACTTGGTGAAATCACTTTATTAATACAAAAACTTAAAGAAATCCTTTTTTAACATTACAATGTCAGATATTATGACCATATATTAATTGAAATAACTAAGGATGCCAAAATAGTTAGAAAAATGATGCAAAATAGTTAAGTATTAGTTAGAAATAATTGATCAAATAATTAGACAAAAGTTATAAAAAATCTATTGATTTTACTTCAGGAATTTTGCAAAAACTAAACTTTTAGCATACCAAAACTAAACGGATTTAAATTATAATATTTTGTTCCTAAATATTTGATAAATGTTTTAAATATTTTTAAATGAAACCCGAAAACATAACTCCTCCCAAAACTTATCTGATTTAAGCGACAATTTTTTCCATTCTGCTCCAATTCGTCTAATTTTTAAAATATTTTGAATTAGTTAGAAATAAAATAAAATAGATATATTTAAAATGGTATGCTAAATTTTTATTTTATTCGCAAATTTTGTCGTATACCCCACTCAAACCAAAAAATCGAATAATCTATTTGTAATTAATTTAACGGGTATATTTCATCGTTTAAATTTATTTTTCAGTGTAGTGAGTGAAAATAGTTGAGCTACTGTGCCATTACCATTCTTGAGATTTTGAACCACTATTCCAATACCGGTAAATAAATCCATACAAACTACATAAAACTACAATGAGCCAATGTATCCATTACCGTGAGCTTTTAAAAATTTCATTTGGTACGAAGCAATTACTGTGATTTTAAAAAGAAAATGAAATTTTATTGGGTTTGTTTGTAGAATTTACTTATTTAGTTAAATAAAATTTTGAATCCCATACCTAGTTTTGAAATTTCACTTGAATTTATAATCTATACTAAAAATTAAATTTTAATGAAAAAATTAAGATTCTTGTAACAACCAAAAATAGAACTTTTTATTACCAAAAAAACAACTAAAATTGGTGATTATTTAATCACAATTATACGATGTCTTAATGTAATTTTACATTAAACGTTAATTTAAATATAAGAAAATTTTTTTATGAATATGTTGGTTTAATAAAAGATAACAAAATACTAGGAACGATAATAAAGAAGCAATTTTAATGGCACCAAATGGTGATCTATAATCCAAACCAATTTGAAAATACTTTTGAATCGTCAGTTTTATGTTAACTCCTATAATGTTGGTATTATTGTTTTCATTAAAGCAAGTGTACGTTCCGTTGTCTTCTAACCTTAAAGACTTGATTACGATTGCATTTTTAATAATAATTATTCTTCCATTTGTTTGAAAACTTATCGTTTTATTAATAGCTTTGAAATTAAATAGCCATTTCATTCTTTGAAAAAGTTTTCGGGTTTTGATGCTAATTAACAAATAAGTAAATAAGTTAATCAGAGAATAAATGTTATGAATTCAGATTTTATGCATCGTTCAATTCGTTTAGTTAAATTAATTAATTTGGGTTTTAATCGGTTTATTAACTAGTTTTCAATAGAAATTAAAGCAGATTTGTTCATTTGTTAATTAATGAGCCTCAATATATTTCTCATACAATCTAATTTCTTTACCCGTACAATAACATATTAGACTGAGAAATCATCAAAAAAGGCCCAAACTCGACAAAGCCCACCCTTGTTGTACACGATTTGCACTATACTATATAGATTACCGAAACCAATTATAAATTGTTAAATATCTAATTGTAATATTTAAACCTAATAATACATTTTTTGGTTATTTACAGTTAACGAGTTAAATGCTCACAATTAAATTTTTAAAACTTGAAAATGTGTAATTAACGGATTTTAAACTTACGGACACGTGATACTAATTTTTCTGTCAACGAATTCATTTATTGTATAATTAATTGCATTTGTTTTCATTATATCGATCCATTCTTCACCTATGTTTAGTGAACTAGAATTATCTGACTCATTAACAATTAGTCCTGAATCAACCTGTCATAAGTAAAATTAGATTTTGCTTTTAAAATATTCAAATAACTATTTTTACTTCTATATCATTCGGAACCAAAGCATGAATAAAACACACAAAAAAACATAAAATAAAATTATGCATTTAGAAATTTCTAATTATCCAAATGCAAATTATTGCATATTCTTTTAAAAAACTTCAACTGATGACTGAATCCAAGAAATTATGTTTGCTTCATAAAACAATTTGAATATAAAAATGGAAAACAATTAATAGTTAATTAACACATATAATTATTGGAGAGCGAGATGATTCTACAGTATACACCTATAACCCTTTACAGGAAAATGACAAAACAACAATTAAACTCATAATCATTTCACTTTGTTTCTGTGATTAGTTAAAAGTGGCTAAAAGATTTAATTGTTCGATAAACCAATTGGTTCGCTGACTGTTGGACTAATAAATGTTATGGAAAAGCTAATAGGTGTGTGTGTGGGACCATATATTTATCAAATAGAGACGATTACTCCATATATTAAATCATTTCTACAAGTATTAATGTTCAAATTTGAAGTTTTTATGTCCAAATGTCTAAATTAGAAGTTAACACAGCAAAAACGAATAGTAATATAGTGCTATAGATCTAGATCTCAAAGGGCAGCACAATTTTTTAGTATATACGGTATTTGAGGGCAGAGGTAAGGAACGGTGAAGTTGGGGCTAATGAACGAGTTTATTGTGAAAATATCAAAAAATTAGTTTATATTCGAATGTTTCAATAAAGTTTTAGTGTAGACAATGATAACATAATCTAAATTTAGTGTGCAATCATTATAACACGTGGTGTCATCTATTTATTTGCGTACGAAAGTTAGTGTTAAAGCTAGAATAAGCGGCACACATATTACATATTACATTGACACACGCTTTCTGTTATGATTTATTGGATAACACATCATTTTGAAATGGAATCAATCGATGGTGGATTGCATGGATTATATGTGAATAGTATGTCACATTCATTATCATTTCCACGCGTGTTTGACACTGACAACAATCCAATGGTTATTCAGTGTTCACTATTCCCATACGTTTGTCCCACCATTTATTTTGCTCTTCCGCATCAGCCAAGTACTGTACAGTATTGTCAATTATTCGTAATGTTTTATTAATGTTTGATTTATTTGAATATTAGTATGTTCAGTCTCAACCCAATTGAAACCGTATTTAAAGTGGAAATTGTCTTCGATTACGGCCAACACTATTCGAGATATAGTTACAAACTCTGGCTTTCAACTCATTAAAGGTTATTTACTAATTTAATTGCCAAACTTATCAGGCATTTCCTAAATTTTTGATTTGTTAAGATAAACAAAATGGAAAAACAAAGAACAATTGGAGTGCAATTTGGTGTAAACATATGAAATGTGACGAATTTAAAGCTTTGCGAGATAATCAAAAGGTAAATCATTTTCCTGGAAGTTTTTATTTGGGAAGAAAAGATAAATTATGGATGAATCTTAAAACTATGTCTATGAAGCATGGTTTCCACATATTTGCCTGCTTTCATCCTCAAACCTTTGTTTTGCCTCAAGACTCGAAATTATTGAAAAATTATTGGCAGTCATCAGAAAAAGAGTTACTTTTTATTTGTAAACCTCCGGCATCTGCCAGAGGAGAAGGTATTACTATTATCAACAGCTATTCTCAAATTGGAAAGTCTGCGAAAATGAAGAAAAAGCAATGCGCCAAACCTGTGCTTATTGTTCAACAATACATCACAAATCCTTGTTTGCTTTATAATGAAACTAAGTTTGATCTTCGTGTATATGTTTTATTAACTTCGGTATCGCCACTTAAAATATATGTTTTTAACGATGGTTTAGTTAGATTTGCTTCTTCTAAATATTCCAGTTCAATAGAAAATATGACAAATCAATTTATTCACTTAACTAATTATAGTGTAAACAAAAATAGTTTAGATTATGTGTCGAATAATGATATCGATGGACAACATGGACATAAATGGACATTAAAAACTTTATGGAGGTATTTAGACCATTCATGTAAACAAATTAATGTCGACATTTTGTGGAATTTAATCATCGATATGATTGTTAAAACAATTATTAGTTGCGAGGCTTCATTAAATAAGTTAATTAAGCAAAATATTAAAAATCGCTATAACTGTTTTGAACTTTTAGGATTTGACATTATGTTAGACAATAATTACAAGCCATGGTTGCTTGAAGTTAACATATCTCCCAGTTTAAGATCAGACTCATCCCTTGATAGAGCTGTTAAGAGTCAATTAGTTAAAGACATGTTCAATATTGTCGGTTACCAAATACCACCACGTTTTAAAAAGAATAATTTAAACCATGGCTATATGTGCTTTAATAAACATTATGTTTCGCCGTTACTTAATTACGAAGAAAATAAAAAGGTATATACCGTAATATTGAATGATTATTTTTATAAATTAAGAAAATCTACTGTAATAAATTATTTTTTAAAGGTTTATGATTTTGTTAGATTGCAAAGTTTATATTTTTTGCTGCTAAAGAATACTAATTTAACTTGTTTTAGAGAAACAGTCATTTTTTGCGATTTAGATATTTTTGATAGATTTTTACAAGAAAATTCTAAATTCAACATTCCAGCTATTTATCCTAATATTTTTATACTAATATGAAAAGTAAATTTAGATTTTATTATAAGGTTTTTGAATAAATAATATGACAACAGATGATTTGATAGAACTTAGCTTAATGTTTAAACAGTATTTCCTATTATTTTGAATTTATGACATTTACGTATAGCATGAGCACTTCGAACACTTATTTAAATCAAATCTATTGACTGATTGTACTGATGATATATTAACAAACTTAACTGGTGCTGATATTCGTATACTAATGGAATCAGAAGATGAGCTTTCAAGATGTGGTCATTTTATTCGTGTATTTCCATCTTCGAAAAGTAGTGATTATCTTAAATATTTTGATTATGTACTTTATTACAACATTTTACTTGACACTTGGGAAAACAGATTTACAAATAATAGATGTGAAGGTAAATATTGGCAAATTGTTAATTGTCTAAATATTATGTTTTTATTTAAATGAATATTTTAGGAATAGAATTATTACGATCTTTAGCGTACAATAAACGACATTTAAATTTTATGTTGAATGATGAAGATAAACTGCATGTAAGTTATTTTATTTATCATTCATTTATTCTTAATGGCTTAAACTATTTTTAAGTAAATAACAATTTATAAAATTTCTCCTAATAATTAATATGAGATTTTATTGTGATAGGATAAACATTGTGACAATTATTATAATGAAGATAGTATTTGGATAGAAAAATGATTTTATATTAGGTAAGCAAATAAATATATATTAACTTACTAGAAATTAATGAAATAAAATATCAATTTTGTTAAGTAATTTTAAAAATTATTTAAAATATAGATATTGTACATTTTAAGCTTATTCTCATATCAATTCTAGATTTCTTCATTTTTGGATTCCATTGAAATTTTAAGCAATGGAGCATCAATGTATTTACCATAAATTAAATTATTCCACGTTAAATTCGTGACTATTTTTTATATTATTTATTATCAATAAATAACGAATTGATCAATGATTGGACAAATTTAACTATGTCTTTATTTTAAAATTTTCTTTGTTACATTGAATGCACAAAGAATTTGGAAAATTTTACTTTTGCTTTAAAAATTTGATCTTCAGGAACGATTGAATAGCATATGGTACATATGGTACCAATAAAACTTTTAAGACAATTATTTCAATAATTCATATTACGGAATATTAGTGAAATTTTCGAGCAATATTAAGTGATTACACAAAGTAATAGGATATTTTCGAATTCTTTAATGTCTAATTTTTAGAATATACTCTAGAAATAAAAAAATTAAAAATGATTATTACAGTGCTCTTAATTAAAAGCTCTTGTTGAAAAAATATAGCTTAGAATTTTTAAAATTACGAACTTTGTTTAAAGATAGCAATAAAAAATAGCAACAAAGTTTATTTAACTTGAATTTGATTTTATATAATTTGGTTCTACATATGAATATAGCAAATATTTCTTTTTGACTTGTGATAAAACATTTCAGTCAAAGTTCAGATATCATTCAACACCCAAATATAATCAGACAAACAAAAGATGATCTTTTTTTGGAAAAAATCGTATAATGCAACAAGTTTTTATTTATTAACTTCTAATTTTGTAAAAAGATTGGGTACAATTAAGTCCATTAAATGTTTTTAAAAAAATTTCTTTGTTAACAAATAAACTAATATTGTTTTAGTTTACATAAATAATTTAAATTAATAAATCTAATAAAGTTATTGTCAAATATTTGATTTAATTGGAATAAAATTTAAATCACGATTATCTCAGTACTTGTATTGAATTTTAAAATTAAGTTACGATAAACGATATAAAGAGTTATGTACAGTAATTAACAAATCTTTAAGCAATCAATGCTTGCAAATAAAATCAGTGAATGAATTATTACGCTTAATTCTTTAATAATTCTTAAAATGACATTATATCTTATCTCAGCTTAAATGGGACATAAATATTTATAAATACACACATAATTAACAATTTAAAAAACAATAAATAAAATATTTTATATGATTCCCAATTAAACTTTAATTACGGATAATTATGATTTGTTGTCATTTCATTTTGGTTATCGAACCTGAAACGCGCAAATGTGATATTAAATGTAAAGCTCACTTTTTTAATGTTCAGTAGAAAATGGCACTTAATTGATTAAAAAATTTAAAAAAGTTAGTAATTATTTCAAATTAAAATCGTTTCGTTTTTGTTTTTAAAATGTAAATGACCGGTACTACAATTAAAACTCTTATATTCATTTAAATTGCATAAAAAGTGTAATCAAGCACTTTCCTAAAATTTAAACTAAAATAAACAGAATCACCAGAAGACTAACAATTTTATGTAATATACCGTATAACATATATACATAATTTTAGTTATTTTGATATCACTATATTCCGCGATGATTTGAGTTTATCAATTCTTTTCTGTAAATGAGCATTTGATGTCTCTAATTCTTCTATTCTCGCTAATGTTTCGCGTAACTGTTAAATGAATTATATTTTTTTATATTTATGTTATTTAACATTTATTTTTTATAATTACCGTATTACCTAACAAACTAAGACATGTCGCTATTGTGTGAGAGACCGTACCTCGAGGTATGACTACATAATGTAGGAATTTTTTCTTCAAAATCATTGGGTATTAACCAGCAAATTTTATAATTATATATAACTATATTTTTATTATGCAACTATTAAATGACTTTTAATTAGTAATTTTACTAAACATGGAGTT